>JAINUG010000136.1:2698129-2853783 GCA_029706075.1 Aldrovandia affinis | reverse complement strand
ACGCAGAAGAGGTTCCACTGATGAGCTCCAGTGAAGGAGTCTCTACATACACCCTAGATAATGCAATACAAGCTGACAGTGCACAGTACTGGTGTGAGGCACACAACGGAATGCAGAAGATCCTCTCTAATCGAATTACTTTGAAAGTGACCGGTACGATCATATAGGACAAAAGGTTTTTTTTTCTTTTCATCTCTGTGTTATGTCGGAACAGTGAAGTTAGAATAAAAATGGTCTATTCCCTGAATCCACCCTTGTTTAGAGTTCAGGGCCCGTATTCACAAAGAATTTTAAGGGTAAAAGTTGGTCCTAACTGCGCAATTTAGGAGCAAGTCCCAAAAATAATGGGCGTGTCACTCATAAATTTAGGAGTCCTACATTTTTGGGATAAGAGTATTTCACAAAGGGTTTGAGAGCTAAAAACAGCTCCTAAGTCCAGGAGAAGTTAAAAGCAGCCAAGAGGACTTCTAAGTCGCTAAAGACCTACTCACGGCGATCCGAAAATCTGCTGCAGCTGGCAATCGTTGTCGCAATCGCCTCAACACTGGAGATATTGAATGATACAGAGCTCATAAAAAGGTACCGCCTCAATCGCGAGGGTATTATATATATAATATTATATATATTATATATAGATACCCTCTGATTGTTTACGAGATGCAGACATGTAACCAATTGACTAGTCAGTATTCTTGGTTTCATGTTAAATCAGTGACACGTAGCCTACATTTGTATTTTAGAATCTTTATTAGAATATAATAGGGGTGCATCGGATCATTTTTCGGATCAGCAAAAAAAAATAACGGGACCAAAGGCACGTTTTGAATGAATGATCATTTCAGTTTTTCAATGTAAGTTATTTCACAAAATCTTTATTCGAAAATTTCACAAAATACATTTTTAGATTCAGTACGCCTTAGGCGATGTAACTTATGCCTGAATTAATTTAATAAAAAAATAAAAGATCGCTAATGTTTTAATTCTATTTAATTCGGTCGCGTTTCTAAAAACATGCCTCCCAGAAAGGCATTTAGTATGAAAAACAAAGCAAACCAAAACATACATGGTTGTCTATCTCTTCACTGTAACTCTGCATCAAGATTTAGGGAATTGTTACTGTAAAAACAGCGGCAGAAAAACTATTTCTCTATGATGACCCATCCCCTATATCAGCCAATCACTGTGGGCATTCTGAGTAAGCTTTTCATGAGAAACAACGTCATCCCTAGCAACGACGTCAACCCCGCCCTCACTCTTAGCTAGGAATTCCTTAGTATGAGTTTGTCTTTGGAGCTTTGTGAATAGGTTTTAAGGTGGGACTCCTAACTAAAAGGTTTTAGTGCGATTTAGAAGTACTCCTAGTGGTAAGATAAAATGCTTTGTGAATACGGGCCCAGCACTCTGAATACTGAACACAAGTGGTATTATGCGCTAAAACCCCTCACTTTTCCTACATGTAAACCATATTTATTTGATTCAATGTTATAATTACTACGCAAGATAGCAGTTATCAATTAAATCACCGAATTTGTTGATAGGCAGAGCAATCTGGTGGATCAACCTTCATCAAAATATACAACTCACAATTCAATTAAAATTAACATCTGGTTTATTCAGTTACAACAGTTAGACAAAACATTCAACGTCCAATCTACAGACGTAGGTTCAACTACCTTAACAAATACTAAATCGGAACCTCCAATATATAGGGTTTAGTTCTGTCTCCTCACATATGGAACATTATCGCTACTGTTTCACAAGCTTTCTGGTACCACATCAAGCTCTCATCTGGCCATGACCTGAAAGACGTAAATTCCAAACTGGATAGCCCCAACCAGTATCACCCACATGGAAATAAACATTAAATTGGATATCCCAGCTTAACAAATACTAAATTCTAGAAATAAAATTGACATGTAACAATCACAAAATAGATTAAATGGAAGAAAATGATACCAAACCAGGCTTGTCTCTCTCCAAATGCAAAAACACACGCAGCCAAGGTGTTAGCTGGCACCAGATCTTCCAAGAGAAAAACAGGACAGAGAAAATTGTAGAATTCCCAACATAATCTAAGACATTGTGTCACCAACAGGTCAGACTTTAAGTGTTGGGGGGGTTGGGCTCACTCCCTTCTTAGCCCATAATTTACGATTTGTGGGAAGGCCCAGCCCGAGCCAGGTTCAGACTCCCTTTTTATATTCTTGTTTTGGGTCGCTTACTACCACAAGATATCTTTTCAAGGTTGCCATTGATATGCTCCTCTCATGTTGACAATTGTGGCGATATCAAACATCACGTGGTTATGGTTATTTTCCTGGCATGGTTTAGGTCAACCCCTTAGAGTGAAAGGTGAATGGCATTAAATACAAAGTCATTCTGAGTGATCGCTTTCATCCTATGATGAAGCATTTATATCCTGATGGGAGTGTTTTCTTCCAGGATGACAATGCCCTGATCCACAGGGCACGATTGGTCACTGAATGGTTTGATGAACATGAACACTAAACCAGGGGTGGGCAATTCTGGTCCTGGAGGACCAGTGTGTATGCAGGTTTTTGTTTCTACCAATTACCCTGGCTCAATTAGCTAATTAGTTGTACATGCCAATGCTGGTTCACTTGTACATTAGACTTCAGAAACATGTTTCATATGGGAACACAAGAACAGTCTTCAGCTGTCATTCATGAGCTCATCAAGAAATTTTGCCAAAATGCCAGATCACATAAATGATTGGGCTAATTAAATAATTAAGAGCAGAAGTTGGCTTGAAAACCAGAAACGGACACAGCCCTCCTTGCCCACCCCTGCGTGTAAACCCTATGCCATGCCCATCTCAGTCACCAGATCTCAACACAATTTAACGGCCATGTGTGAAAACGCCGGCATAAACAACACAAACTGAAGAGGACAGTCTATGCTGATATTTATTTTATTTCGCTTGTTTTCAAATACTCGTGAAAATATATATAAATTCCGCGTCTTGTGACTACATATTCCGCATGTCGCAATGTAACAAATTGCAATAGGCACAGAAAATACTTTTCAAACAGCCTAAAATGTTATAAAATATATCGTATGTCTGTGTTTACGCTTGCAATCTGCCAGCAACAGTATATTCACGAGTATATTTTCAAATACTCGTGAAAATATATGAATTCCGCGCCTTGTGACTACATATTCCGCATGTCGCAATGTAACAAATTGCAATAGGCACACAAAATACTTTTCAAACAGCGTAAAATGTTATAAAATATATCGTATGTCTGTGTTTACGCTTGCAATCTGCCAGCAACAGTCTATGCTATTGATTTTATTTCGCTTGTTTTTATTTTTTTTACATCTTGTCTGTGTTTACGCTTGCAATCTGCCAGCAACAGTCTATGCTGATATTAATTTTATTTCGCTTGTTTTCAAATACTCGTGAAAATATAGCCTATGAATATCGCGTGTTGTGACGCCAAACATTCCGCGTGTTGCAACGTAACAAAGAGCCAAAATGAATATTCAGGTATTTAGCATTTAGCCCTCCCACAGCCTGAAATAAATGTGACCAGTTCTGATAAAAACAGGTTTTTAGCTATTTAGATCTCAGATGTGCTAAACTATTTTCACACCCTTACATAACCAAGACCTTGGTGAACAAACGCACATTGGCAAAACAATTCGTCACTATAGTTTAGTGTGTGCTTTCACATCTTTTGTGACAGCAGAAAAATTTACTATTTTTAACTTGTGTGTTTGTAGATCTATTTACAAGCTGCATATGATACTGACCAAACTATTGATGGCATACAAATGTAGCTGTGATTGTCCTTCAAATAAAAATATCAAACACTTTGGAGTAAGTGTGTGTTTTAACACACTTCAAAGATTCAGGAGTGATGCCCAAGACAGCGTTTTCCACCACCATCAACAAAACACCAAATAATGGAATTTCTTGTGGAAGAATAGTGTTGCATCCTTCCAATAGAGTTCCAGACACTTGTAAAATCTATACCAAGGCACATTGAAGCTGTTCTGGTGGCTCATGGTGGCCAAAGGATGTTTCCTTTATTTTGCCAGTTACTTGTATCTATGTTCTATATTGTGAGTAAACCATCATACTTATACCATACGCAATGGTTTCTGCATAGAGAAACAACCTCTCTGTCAGAATTGAACTTGGGAGAAGATCTATCTTCCAGCAGGACAATGGCCCAAAGCATACAGCAAAGGCCACATTGGCACAATTAAAAAATTAAAAAAATCGATGTCCTGGAGTGGCCCAGTCAAATCCTTCAAAAGACCTCAATCGCATTGAGAATCTGTGGAAAGATTTGAAAATTGCTGTTCGCCAATGGTCTCCATCCAATCTGATGGGATCATCTACAATTATTTCTGTGCCGGGTTAAGTGTGAACCTCTCATATTGAACAGTAATATTATATTGTACAAATATTGTATATTAATCTATTAATATTGCACCTTAGTTATAATATAAGCATGCAATTATATTATCTCAATTTCCATATTCCACTATATTGCACATATTTTATGTCTGGCATTTGTTTGATCTGCTGTAATTGTACCATGTACGTACATAGCACCTCCTCTTTGCAGGCTATTTAAGAAACTGAGGTGAGCTGACTAGACCGCTTGGTCTCTGGTGACGCATTGACACAGTGTTAAAGTCTGAACAGAGATAGACACAATGGTTCTTCTGCTTTGTAAGTAGATGCATTTTAAATCCTTTCTCTCTGAAAATCTGATCTGAAATAAAGTTAATTTAATAAAGTGTTGATTCCTGTGTAACATTTAAGCACAATGACGTTAAATGTATACAGTGCAGTACATGTAGAGACACTACAAAAACACCTCTGTGGCAGAATATCTAATGGAATTTATCATAGTTTAGGATGTAAAAAATAATTACAGTACTTAAAAGTGTAGCCTCCTGAATTTCTTTGCATTTGACATTTACAATATAACAATATACTTACAATATTCCTACATTGCTTTCGGCACTTTAAGCTTTATGGAGAGATCATGTTTGATTCGTTCAATTTTCTCTTCATTGACTTCGATAAGACTTGCATCTTGCAACATGTAGTTTAAATCTGATGACTGTCTCTTATCTACAAATTAACAGTCCTACTTTAAAAATACAATGTGTTAAGTATTATCAGAAGTACTTTATTTCAGTTTATTTGTTTGCTTTTTTATGAAACAAAAAAAGACATTGGTCATGGTGCATGAAAAAAGGAGTCACTGAAAATGATGTACTCAAGACAATATTTATCCTCTGAAAAAATGGAACAAAAATATATGATATTGTTTAAAATAAATATGCATTTTGTTTCAGATGCAACAGCGTTGGTGTTTTTTGGTGTACAGAAAGGTAGGGTTTTTATCTCCTTGAATTCAGAATTTGTTTTTGCAGGAACATTATTTAAAGGGCTCCATGTGATATTCCCTGGAAGAAAATATATATAACCATGAAAATTTTTGGGGTGATACACATCAATAAAGATAATGACAATGTTCCAAAACATGCACTTGCATTCTGACCAGATAGCTCAGAAGAGCAGACATTTGTGGCTAACATATTCTATATAAGAGAACGAGTATGCATAGAAGTTACCCTGATGCGTTCATCAATACTTGGTAGGACAGAAAATTACTTTGTTCCCAGAATCCTTGCTACAGTAAATGGCCCTAATTTCAAAGAAAAAAGCTAATACAAGAAATATTACTAGAGATATTGATGGCCTCTTGAAATATGACAGCAAGTTCCATAAATGTACTCAATATACAGGTAACTGCCAAAATAAAGAAAACATCACCCTAAAGTGTCTTAATAGGGCACTGGGCCACCATGGGCCACCAGAACCATCCAATGCACCATGGCATGGATTCTACAAGTGTCTGGAACTCTATTGGAGGGATGCAACACCGTTCTTCCTCAAGAAATTCCATCATTTGGTGTTTTGTTGATTGTGGTGGAAAACGCTGTATCAGGCGCTGCTCCAGAATCTCCCATAAGTGTTCAATCAGCCTAAGATCTGGTGATTGAGACAGCTGTGGCATATGGTTCACATCATTTTCATGCTCATCAAACCATTCAGTGAGCGCTCATGGCCTGTGGATGGGGCATTGTCATCGTGGAAGAGACCACTCCTCTCAGGATAGAAATGCTTCACCAAAGGATGAAGTTGATCACTCAGAATGGCTTTGTATATATTTGCATTTACCTTGCCCTCCATTTGGTTGAGTGGACCTAAATCATGCCAGAAAAATGCACCCCACACCATAATGCAGCTGCCAGAACCCGTCATTTACTCAAGTATTTCCTTTATTTTGGCAGTTACCTGTATGTAGGACAAAGCAAAGGGGCTGATGGGGAGTTTGGAGCTTGTCAAAAACACATCCAATTCTGGACTTCACCTCCCATTATGTAATCTATGTAATGTTTGTGAATCTCCCAGTTTTTCCCTCATTCATGGATACTGGTAGCTCCCCAGCTAAAAGGGTTTAAGAAAATAGCTGCAGTTCCTAAAATGTCCGTGCTCGTTAGCTAGCAAGCTTAGCAAAACTGATGTTTATGTTTTCTGTTTTATGAAAGTGGTCTGTTCTTTTGGGGGACAATATGAGATCATAGCTTCATCTGCTAAGTAGCTAGTTCTACGTAGGCCATAGCTAGCTAGTGTCAATGTTGTCTAGCTAGCAAGCTACAGTATCTTAGTTGAACTGCAGTTTTTCTGTTAGTTTAGTTAGTTTAACTACATAAAATCCTTTCATACAGCTTTAATGTACATGCTATGAAGCCCCATGTCAATCTGTATCGTATATATCATTGGATAGAATGTATAGTTTGAAAATGCCATATGAAAGGTTACATTTTTGAAAGTACAATAAACATGACTAACTACATCAAAATCATTCTTGAAGCTTGTTCTGAAAGCCTCATGTGTTATGAGATCTCATGTTAATCCTTTCATCCTTACATATTAGCATTGTGTCATGATAATTAAAACACATAAAGCCTTCATAACTCTCCATCCAATTGTAATGTGAAGCTTTTGGTAATGTTCATGGGTGAAAAATGAATGCTTTATGAAGATAGAGTTAATGTAAATCATTACTGGTATGAATACAATATACTGAGAACTATAAGCAGAGTGTAAAGAGAAGAAAAACCAATAGTAACTTTTGGGAAAGGGTTGAATAGTTATTTATAGGAGCATATTATTTTCATTAAAACTATGCAACACAACTTAGCTTTGCAACATGAAAACTGTGTTTGATTCTCTGGTTTTTATAACTCTGTTTCAGCTGCACAGTCCAGTCCTGGGGTTCGTCTGACTGCTGACCCTCCGTGGTCAGAGCTGTTCCCAGGAGAGACAGTTACTCTCACCTGTCAGGTGACTGAATCTGAGGGATGGACGTTTATCTGGACCAGACAGAGACAGGGGCATAAAACACAGCTTGCAGGCTCCCTCGGTGAAGGAGGCTCTATATTTGTCCTGCGCTCAGTGAGGGAGGAAGAGAGTGGGCAGTATCAGTGTGAGGGAAAAAGAGGGAGTGAACAAGCTTTCAGTAACTTCCATGGCATTACAGTTTCTGGTAGGTTGTTCAATTCTAAATGTACCTATTCCTATCAAGACACATACTTTAGGACTTATTTCTGAAATAGCAGATTTGTGTTTTATTTGTTGGTTTATAAAATGATTCATATCACGTTTTTATGAATGATTGTTATTGTACCTAAATTGTATCATTGATTGAGAGAGAGGTCTGTTTCCGTGTGCATTTCAGATGATCGTCCTCAGGCTGTCGTGGTCACAGATCACCCAGGCTCAGTGATATTTACAGGAGAAACCGTCTCCCTCAGTTGTGTCATCAGGAAAGGGTCTGGATGGAGATACTCGTGGATCAAAAGAACACAGGGTGGATTTGAGAGTCTCGCTGCCAGCAGTACTGAAAGCCAACAGAAGCTCACCCTCCAATTTGTAACAGAGTCAGACAGTGGAGAGTACAGCTGTCAGGGTGAACGAGGACAAAACCAGAAAATCATTTCATTCTCTGGATCGTTTAGTTTGAAAGTATCTGGTGAGTACTGGACACGTGTGTGTGTGTGTGTGTGTGTGTGTGTGTGTAGGAAGAATATCTTTATTTATTAATGCACTCATACTTTTTTAACAGGTGATACGCCAAATCCTGTTATTACCCAGAATCCCCCCAGTAGAGAGATGTACACGTGTTACATAATTGGCAAATGTTCCTGTAATTAAGTCATGTCTTTTTACTGTCATCAGTGGCCAACCCTTTTATGACCAGTGGTGTTGATATCAGTACAGACACTATACAGGTCTCATGAATTTGAAAACATGGTTTGAAGAAGGCCTTTCCCACCATTATTTTCAGATGAGAAGCCAAAGCCTGTTATTACCCAGAATCCCCCCAGTGGAGAGATGTACACAGGAGAGAGAGTCACCCTGAGCTGTGGGTTTGGGGGAGATCCTGCTGGCTGGGAGTATCTCTGGTACAAAGACACACAGAGAGCAGCACTGCCCAACACTGACAGCAGCAGGACTGATGGGTCCAGTTACACCATCAGCTCTGCTGCTCTGGCCCACAGTGGAGAGTACTGGTGTAGAGCTGGGGGAGGGAGGGAGACTTTTTACTCCCACTACAGTGACCCTCTGATATTAATTATATCTGGTAAGATGAATAATGACTGATACATTGTAAATTGGATACTATTTTTACATTTTAAAGCTTTCTGAAGCCTCACTTGTCCAATTAAACATGCATACAATGACTCCTGCATTTTAACTTCTGCTGTCTGCAGCTCTCCCACAAGCTCAGCTGACTGTGCCATCTGGATGGACAGAGGGCTTCCCCACTGAGAGAGTGACTCTGAGGTGTGAGATTCAGGGGAGCTCTACTGAGTGGATGTATAAATGGTACAGAGATGGACAGGAGCTTCCTGTAGACAAGGCTGACTCCAGCAGTGGAAATGGAGACACATACGCAATCCTCTCTGCTGATCAGACATATACTGGACTATACACCTGCAGAGGAGAATTTACAGAGAGAGCCGTTCAGTCCACAATCAGCAATCCTGTTAAACTGACCGTATCAAGTGAGTATGGATGTTCTTACATGCTAATGTAGAAACTATGTAGTCATCGTTTATTTATTTTAATCAAAACAGTACACACATTCAAGTGTGCACAGTGCCCAACAAAGAGTAAAGATTTCCATAACATCCTTTCTCTTGTTGTTATAAACACAATCCACTGATCCAGTCGATTTGAGCACATTCTTTAAACAAGGCCCATTTTTTGCCATGATATTTTCAGGTGAGAAGCCAAAGCCTGTTATTACCCAGAATCCCCCCAGTGGAGAGATGTACACAAGAGAGAGAGTCACCCTGAGCTGTGGGTTTGGGGGAGATCCTGCTGGCTGGGAGTATCTCTGGTACAAAGACACACAGAGAGCAGCACTGCCCAACACTGACAGCAGCAGGACTGATGGGTCCAGTTACACCATCAGCTCTTCTGCTCTGGCCCACAGTGGAGAGTACTGGTGTAGAGCTGGGAGAGGGAGAGAGACCTTTCACTCCCACTACAGTGACTCTCTGTTATTAAATATATCTGGTAAGGTATAGTGAATGTCATGAGCATTTAATTCAACACATATCAACATAGAAAGTTACATTTTATTTTCTCTCTTGATATGATATATTTAATATATTCAGATGCATAAAGCTCAATATCTGATGTTGCAGCTCGTCCTCAGGCTGTGGTGACCCTGGAGACTGGATGGACAGAGATCTTCACCACAAACAGTCTGACACTGAGGTGTGAGGTTCAGGGGATCTCTGCTGAGTGGAACTACACATGGTACAGAGACGGAGAGCAGATCCCACTGGATCACAGTGGGGAGAGATACACAGTGGGATTCTGGATTGGCTCCTATCAGAAAGAATATGCATGTGAAGGACACAGAGCAGGCATACCATTCCACTCCCATATCAGCGAATCTTTTAAAACAACCAATATTAGTAAGTTGAGTTGATCATTAAGATGAACGCATCTCAATGTCCAGTGTATCCATACAATTATAAAATTTTTGAACGCTTAGTAACATTCGATGACAGGAGGTTAACGCATTAGAGATATACGTATTTATTATTATTTACCTCTCCTCTTCATTCAATTGTCTGATGTCATGTAGAAAATATAAATGGAACTTATTCAACTATATTATTTACGTATTTAATTACATATTGACTGAACATATCTGAATTACTGCAGTGGCATTCAAGAAACGTATTGAAAAGGGATGGGGGGTGTAGATGAGGACATGAGAGTGATTAGGCATATCTGGCTATCATTAATATCATAAATGTGTCGGGTTCCAAATGCAACATCCCAAGGCGTTTTTACAACATTAATCATAAATGGTACCTTTTAACACTATTTAGTTACATTTGGCATGAAAAATGTAATATAACTTGAATGTTGGAGAGATGTTTTAAAGAATACACTACCGTTTGGGGTCACCTGCTGGAAACTATTTTTATCTCATAATTGACACTGCTTTACACCGTATACATTTCTGTAAATACTTTAAAATGACAAAACACACATGTAACAATGAACAAAATTAACATCAAAGAAATGTTCAAGAAAGTTATATTGAAAATTGAATCTTGGATTCCTAAAAATAGTCACCCTTTGGCGTGAGAATAGCCTCACAAACAGTGGCCATTCGGTTAATAAGTTTTAGCAGGAAATCACCCGACATGTTTTCCCAGCTATCCTGCAGCAATTCCCAGAGAAACTTGTGGGTTGCTTTGCTTTGACTCTTCCTTTCCAGTTTGTCCCATACAAGTTCTATGGGATTGAGGTCTGGACACTGAGCAGGCCAGGTCTTTAGTTTGAGTTGTTGTTCGCATTCCTCCTTCACCAGATAGTTCTTGCACAACTTCAAGGTGTGTTTCGGGTCGTTATCTTGCTGAAGAATGAAGGAGTGCCCGATTAGCCATAGTCCAGATGGAAGGTGACCCCAAACTTTTGAACGGTAGTGTACATTGTATGTCAGTACAGCCCAATCTTCTTCCTCCACTGCAGTGCTGTTCTGTGTTTTGGGGCTTGCTGGCTGTCTCATCATTTTCATAACTATGGTGGTGTTGGCTGTTAGATGCATAAAGAAATGCAGACCATCAGGTATGTAATACTAATGATTTATCACACCCATATATTTAGAATATTCCATTTAGAAGATACATTTCATAATATAAACATTGCAAATAAATGACAAAAGTCCATTAATTAAGTGGCTTTAACTCACCCAGGAAACCCACAACAAATTACCTCTTCAAATAAAATTTATTTTGATTGTATTATCTTTAGTTACTTTATGTCTAGCTCTTCCTGTGTGTGAAAAGCACCCTGGTCCTAAACTAAGATCCATGATACTCTTACAATCTGTCAAATAGTTATCCATTTAAACATCACAGCATTCTTTCTACTCTGCAATTCAGTTGAAACCATTAAACCAAGGTAAGATGATATTTACAAAGTTATTTTTCATAATGGCTACTTGTGATATTATATAGGCTGATTTGTCATCTTTTGTCTGGATTAAATAAAAATGTGTCCTTTAACTTTGACTTGTAATCAATTGCAAGTGCCAGTATTCACTCCACAAACACAGTTTGGCAAGCTCAGCAATCACCAAAATTAAGTTGCCAAATTAATTTGGAAGAAAGGAAAAACAACAATAATTGCATATATTGGTAAGTTAAAGTTAAGGAAACATGTTTATTGAATCCTGGCCTGTTGTCTTCTCTCTCTTCTCCAGATCACGGATTACCATCTGAGGCCATGCATGAGGAAATAGACCCTACCACAGAAACTCAAGGTCAGACCAATGTCTAGCACTTCCTGTGTGTGAAAAGCACCCTGGTCCAAACTAAAAACCATGATACTCTTACAATCTGTCAAATAGTTATCCATTTAAACATCACACATTCTATGGAGCTCAAACCCAGTATGTTCATCCTTTGATCTATTAACTCCAGGTTCTCCAGCAGTTATTGGACAGCATCCTTTATATGCTACCATTCAGTTCAGACCTTTAAACCAAGGTAAGATTATATTTACTCAGTGCTTTTTCATAATGTCTAGTTGTGGTTTTTTATAGGTTGATTTGTCTCAGATATTTACAAATGCATAAAGAAATGTAGAATACCAGCTGTGTGATAGCATTGAGTTATCACACCCATACATTGCCCAGATTGCTCTTTGCTGGATTGTTCTTGCCTGAGGTTGATTGCTCTTGCTTGGTCGGTCGCTTTGCACTCGTTCGTGCTTGAGAAGTGACAGAAGTTAGGGGTTAGTGTACTGAACCGCATATTATCCATACTGCCCGTGCTAATTTTGACCTAAAGGTAGTATGTAGTACGCCAGCATGCCAAAGATGCTGGGATGATGTACCAAATTCACCACATTTTTGAGAACAGAACCAGAGGTAACTTCCTGGGGTACTGTATCCCATAATGCAATGCGGCCATCCTCAACATTCAATTTCCTTAAGAAAAGGTGGACATTTCTAGCAGCGGTGACATCGCCTGTGATCATAAATTGTGACATAAATGTAACATTGTTATTTTTTTCTATCCAAATGTTACTAACTAACATAAACAGTTTCAACTCAATGCCTAGCAAGCTAGCTAGCCGACAACTATTGATTATACTCAATATAGGCTAGTTTAGTTTGCTAACAAGCTAAATATTACTCATTAAAATGGTCTGATATTAGATAGCTACCTAGTTTTCCACTCTAGGTTGGCCAAGTAGTAGCTGTCTCCCTCGCACAAATGCAGAGGTAAACTTTAGTTTCTCCCTGAGGTAAACTTCTAACGGTCTGGTGAGGTCATGTTACAATTAATAAGTGTACTATAATTTGAATCATTAATGGTGGCATACTGGTATAACTTTCAAACAGCTTTTGACAAGGTACCACACAAGAGGCTCATTGTCAAAATGAATTCAGCAGGAATTACAGCAATTGTTTCAGAGTGGGTTCATAATTGGTTGCAAGGTCAAGTACAAAGCATAACAGTAGGAGGGGTCATATCTGTCCTAGGTGCTGTGGGCAGTGGAGTCCTGCAGGGATCGGTGCTCTTTCTTATTTACCTAAATGATCTTGATAGGGATCTTAATAGCAAAATAGTTACATTTGCAGGTGATACAAAACTCGGGGGTTTAGCAAATCAGTTTACAATCGACTAAGGTAATCGAAGATGATTTAAACACAATCCAAAAATGGGCAGAAACGTGGCAGATAACATTCAATATTGCTAAATGTAAAGTTATGCATGTGGGAAGTATGGAGAAAAACATCACACATTCTATGGAGCTCAAACTCAATGTTCATCCTTGTCCACTCTGATTTATTGTCTCCAGGCTCTCAAGCAGTTATTAGACAGCAGCATCCCATATACTCTACCATTCAGTCCAGACCATTAAACCAAGGTAAGATATACTTCTATATATACACAAGGTAAGGTATACTTACTCAATGTTTCTTCATAATGGGTACTTGTGATTTTTTATTTTAAATCGTGATTTGTCTCATATCATTTTTGCATGTGCATTAAAATCAGACTTTACCTCTTATAATGCAAGAATCACTTTCTTCAGTGCATCAGTTGAGGAACTGTGATTATGTTCAGAGTAATAAACTGATATCATAATCCATGCTCTGTGATTGCAGGTCCCGCTGTGTAAGTGGACACAGGAATCCATATTCAGCCAATGTGAGGGAGTACTGTAGGCCTATATCCCACTGTACATGGTACGGTTAATGACTGAAATAACTTTAATAACGAAGGAATGCCAAAGAGTGAGCCAGTATGTTTCCCACTAAATAATGATGTGAGAGTCGACCACTCAATCTTCAGAATTGACTTGGAGTCATGGGAGATATGCAGCTGGAGATTGTGGGAACAGTTATTCAATTAAATATCAAGTAGATAGCATGCAACAAAGTTCATTTTCATAAATACTCATTGAAAATGTTAATGGTGTTTGATTTGATTTAATTAGTGTTTTGGATCTTTGAACACAACATTGATGAAACTTATAAGCCTACTTAATTTATTATGAGCTTACTTAATTCATTCTGTGGATTGTCAACCTTTCAATGCAATCCAAAGTCTTGAAATTCTGTCATTTGTCTGTTAGTGCAAGTACACACCTACATTTACATTTACATTTTAAGCATTTAGCAGACACTCTTATCCAGAGCGACTTACAAGATGTGCATTAATACATGGTAAGAACAATCATTGTTTGCGCAAGAGATCAGTCCAGTAATACAGTGATAGACATCATTGTTGGCAGCTGCATACCATACAGTGAACAAGTATACATATACAAAACGTATTAAACATGTTGGCAGCGGTGATGACAGTAGGCTAGATGTACAGAATTCAGTGGTAGTAGAGTCTGAAAAGGTGGGTTTTGAGTCTCTTGTGAAAGATCAAAAGTGATTCCGTGCGGTCCTGTCCCAGTGCAAAATCCCTGTTCATATCATCTCCTTAACATCACTAACCAGCACCTTTTCAAGTTTATTTACTCCAATTTACAGCATGCTTAATTTTGTTCATTATTATTTTATTGTTAATATATTAATTGTTACAGTAATGATTGTAGTGTTGTGCTGAAGAGCTCCAGTAACAATGACAATATGTATATGCTTCAACTGAGAAAAATAAAAACCTTCAATAAAGTGGTATACTTCAGAGTTCTTATTAACTTTGTTGAGCCTTTTGCATTCAGACGTACATGACATGAATTAAACACTGCTAGGGTGTTCTTCTTGTGGAGCGTGCTCTTTCTGGACCACAATGCATCATCTCTGCAAAGACCACGGCATACGTGCAAACCACACGTACAGTATTCAGAGCGTATTCAGTGTTCAGTGGTCTTCTAGAGGGTAGAAAATAGACTTCGCAGCAGTGTGGAAGTATTTAACATATGCTATTTTGCTGCTTGTGTTTCAGAAGACTCGCATAGTCCCAAGACTCCCTTACAGTCCATTAGTTTTGCAGAATGTTGTCAACACGCACGCATAATATGTACAATTTACTGTCAAATAAATGTATTGGAAAATGTAAAAATAAAGGGAATGAATTCAGAATGACAAAAATCTGAGCTGTACACTCAGAAGTGCTGCTTATCTTCTGGCCACATTATACAGTACATACAGTACAGGGGTCCAATTTATACTTATGTTTTCATATAATTGATCAGGTGGTCGAGAAGAAGAGGCCTATTGTTATAAGCTGTTGTGGACTGTTGTTTTTATGACAACAGCTATGTTCAACAAAATGCCACAGAGATCATTCCACATAATTTCTGAATTTGCAGGCCACTTGTCATCTTTGAACTGTAACGGTAGTGAAATAATGTACTGTGCTACTATCACTGTAACATGTACAGTCACAGCACACAATTTGAGCATTTATAGGCTGATATGAACCCAGACACAACACGAGGGCAAAATGTGGTAAGTGTTTACAGACCAGGGGCCATATGTACAAATATGATTCTAAGAGTAGGAGTGCTGATCTAGGATCAGTTTAACCTTTTAGCTCATAATGGATATGGTTAGGATATGGACAGTGGAAACCTGATCCTAGATCAGCACTGGTTAGCACTGAAAAGGTGCTGGTTAGTGATGTTTGTTCAGGGTATTTTGTGTTAGCTGCATCATTTATTTTACTGAATATTCCACTGAGACACTATCAGATATGATATGCCAGATAATACACTTTTGTGGTTTGATTTTAAATTATAAAGTGACCTCAGATGTTTGAAAGAAAACACTGGTTACCAGCACGGTGTCTACACTGGCTCAATTAGCTAATTAGTTTTACATGCCAATGCTGGTTCACTTGTAGATTAGACTTCAGTAACATGTTTCATATGGGAACACAAGAACAGTCTTTAGCTGTCATTCATGGGCTCAACATGAAATCTAACCAAAATTCCAGATCACATAAATGATTGGGTTAATTAAATAATTAAGAGCAGAAGTTGGCTTGAAATTCAAAAACGGACATGGCCCTCCTTGCCCACCCTTGCGTGTAAACCCTATGCCATGCCCATCTCGGTCACCAGATCTCAACCATTTCCATATTCCAACTATATTGCACATATTTTATGTCTGGCATTTGTTTTACCTGATGTGATTGTACCATATACATAGCACCTCCTCTTTGCAGGCTCATGAGGAAACTGAGGTGAGCTGACTAGGCCTCTTGGTCTCTGGTGATGCATTGACACAGTGTTAAAGTCTGAACGGAGATAGACACAATGGTTCTTCTGCTTTGTAAGTAGATGCATTTAAAATCCTTTCTTTCAGAAAATCTGATCTGAAATAAAGTTAATTTAATAAAGTGTTGATTCCTGTGTAACATTTAAGCATAATGATGTTAAGACACTACAAAACAGCTCTGTGGCAGAATATCTCATGGAATTCATCATAGTTCAGGTTGTAAAAAATAATGACAGTACTTAAAAGTTTAGCCTCCTGATTTTTTTTGCATTATACTTACAATATTCCTATACTTACAATATTCCTACATTACTTTCTGCACATTAAGCTTTACAGAGAGATCATGTTTGATTCATTACAATTTCTCGTCATTGACTTCGATAAGACTTGCAACATGTAGCATGTTGTTTAAATCTGATGACTGTCTCTTATCTACAAATGAACAGTCATATTTAAAAAATGCAACGTGTTAAGTATTATCAGAAGTACTTTATTTCAGTTTATTTGTTTGCTTTTTTATGCAACAAGAAAAGACATTGGTCATTGTGCATGAAAAAAGGAGTCAGTGAAAATGATGTACCAAAGAGAATATTTATCCTCTGAAAAAATGGAACAAAAATATATGATATTGTTTAAAATAAATATACACTGTTTCAGATGCAACAGCGTTGGTGTTTTTTGGTGTACAGAAAGGTAGGGTTTTTATCTCCTTGAATTCAGAATTTCTTTTTGCAGGAACATTATTTAAAGGGCTCCATGTGATATTCCCTGGAAGAAAATATATATAACCAGGAAAAATGTTTGGTGTGATAATGACAATGTTCCAAAACATACACGTGCATTCTGACCAGATAGCTCAGAAGAGCAGACATTTGTGGCTCACATATTCTGTATAAGAGAAGTTGCATAGAAGTTACCCTGATGCGTTCATCAATACTTTGTAGGACAGAAAATTACTTTGTTCCCAGATACCCTTGCTACAGTAAATGGCCATACTTTCAAAGAAAAAAGCTAATACGATAAATATTACTAGAGATATTGATGGCCTCTTTAAATATGACAGCAAGTTCCATAAAGGTACTCAATATACAGGAAACTGCCAAAATAAAGAAAACATCACCCTAAAGTGTCTTAATAGGGCACTGGGCCACTATGGGCCACCAGAACCATCCAAAGCACCATGGCATGGATTCTACAAGTGTTTGGAACTCTATTGGAGGGATGCAACATCGTTCTTCCTCAAGAAATTCCATCATTTGGTGTTTTGTTGATGGTGGTGGAAAACGCTGTATCAGGCGCTGCTCCAGAATCTCCCATAAGTGTTAAATCAGCCTAAGATCTGGTGATTGAGACAGCTGTGGCATATGGTTCACATCATTTTCATGCTCATCAAACCATTCAGTGAGCGCTCATGGTCTGTGGATGGGGCATTGTCATCGTGGAAGAGACCACTCCTCTCAGGATAGAAATGTTTCACCAAAGGATGAAGTTGATCACTCAACTCACGCTTTGTATTTATTTGCATTTGCCTTGCCCTCCATTTGGTTGAGTGGACCTAAATCATGCCGGAAAAATGCACCCCACACCATAACGCAGCTGCCAGAACCCTTCATTTACTCAAGTATTTCCTTTATTTTGGCAGTTACCTATATGTGGGACAAAGCAAAGGGGCTGATGGGGAGTTTGGAGCTTGTCAAAAACACATCCAATTCTGGACTTCACCTCCCATTATGTAATCTATGTAATGTTTGTGAATCTCACAGTTTTTCCCTCATTCATGGATACTGGTAGCTCCCCAGCTAAAAGGGTTTCAAAAAATAGCTGCAGTTCCTAAAATGTCCATGCTCGTTAGCTAGCAAGCTTAGCAAAACTGATGTTTATGTTTATGTTTTATGAAAGTGGTCTGTTCTTTTGGGGGACAATATGAGATCATAGCTTCATCTGCTAAGTAGCTAGTTCTACGTAGGCCATAGCTAGCTAGTGTCAATGTTGTCTAGCTAGCAAGCTATCTTAGTTGAACTGCAGTTTTTCCGTTAGTTTAGCATTTTATAACATCTTTTTCTGTCCTTTTACGTAATAATATGATATTGTGGGTTCATCTGTAACTGCTAAAGCTAGCTACAGTACAATGCCAATGCTGTCTAGCTAGCTTGCTAGTTAAATATGTTCACAAACTTTGCTGTGTGGTTTGCTAGATGTAAAAATAGCCTTTCTTTAAAAATAGACATTCAAAGCTTATTAATATGTAGTATGGTTTGTGCATGCATTGTGAAATGTACAAAAACATGACTTTAACTACATAAAATCCTTTCATACAGCTTTAATGTACATGCTATGAAGCCCCATGTCAAACTGTATTGTATATATCATTGGATAACATGCATAGTTTGCAAATGCCATATGAAAGGTTATGGTCGTGCCATACATTTTTGAAAGTACAATAAACATGACTAACTACATCAAAATCATTCTTGAAGCTTGTTCTGAAAGCCTCATGTGTTATGAGATCTCGTGTTAATCCTTTCATATTACAAATGTTTTTCCATGGAATTGAAATATAATTGGAAATGTAAGCTTTTATGGAATGCTTATGAATGTATTACAACTGCAGTATGCGTGCAACATTCTTAGACAATCCTCAGGTCAGATCTATCCCAAACGGTGACATAATGCATAAACAAATATTGCTTTGTATGGTTAAAATGAATGAATTATGAAATTATGAATTATGAATTCCGGTTTCCTCCCACAGTTTCAAAGACATGCACGTTAGCCTAATTGGAGAGTCTAAATTGCCCGTAGGTATGAGTGTGTGAGTGAATGGTGTGTGTGCCCTGCGATGGATTGGCGACCTGTCCAGGGTTTATTCCTACCTCTCGCCCCTATGCATGCTGGGATAGGCTCCAGCCCCCCCGCGACCCTGACCAGGAATAAGCGGCTTAGACAATGAGATGAGACTATAAGCAGAGTGTAAAGACAAGAAAAACCAATAGTAGCTTTTGGGAAAAGGTTGAATAGTTCTTTATAGGAGCATATTATTTTCATTAAAACTATGCCACACAACTTAGCTTTGCAACATAAAAACTGTGTTTGATTCTGTGTTTTTTATAACTCTGTTTCAGCTGCACAGTCCAGTCCTAGGGTTCATCTGACTGCTGACCCTCCGTGGTCAGAGCTGTTCCAAGGAGAGACAGTTACTCTCACCTGTCAGGTGACTGAATCTGAGGGATGGACGTTTATCTGGACCAGACACAGACAGGGGCATAAAGCACAGCTTGCAGGCTCCCTCGGTGAAGGAGGCTCTATATTTGTCCTGCGCTCAGTGAGGGAGGAAGAGAGTGGGCGGTACCAGTGTGAGGGAAAAAGAGGGAGTGAACAAGCTTTCAGTAACTTACATGGCATTACAGTTTCTGGTAGGTTGTTCAATTATAAATGTACCTATTCCTATCAAGACAAATACTTTAGTATTTATTTCTGAAATAGCAGATTTGTGTTTTATTTGTTGGTTCATAAAATGATTCATATCACGTTTTTATGAATGATTGTTATTGTACCTAAATTGTATCATTGATTGAAAGAGAGGTCTGTTTCCCGTGTGCATTTCAGATGATCGTCCTCAGGCTGTCGTGGTCACAGATCACCCAGGCTCAGTGATATTTACAGGAGAAACCGTCTCCCTCAGTTGTGTCATCAGGAAAGGGTCTGGATGGAGATACTCGTGGATCAAAAGAACACAGGGAATACTTGAGAGTCTCAGTGCAAGGAGTACTAAAAGCCAACAGAAGCTCACCCTCCAATTTGTAACAGAATCAGACAGTGGAGAGTACTGGTGTCAGGGTGAACGAGGACAAAACCCATAAAATACAGTCCCTCCCTGGATCACTTGAGCTCAGAGTGTCTGGTGAGTAGGTGACTTCTTCATTCTTTAATCATATGATCCAGTGGCGGGCCGTGCATTTCACACCTAGGCCTTCAGTAGTGCTCTGTCTGAATCAATCCACCCCTCAATAACTATTTTATGGCTATAAAAGCCATCTTATTGTTATGTTTTGAGTGTCTGTTCGGTTTGTTTTTGCACTTTGTTTATTTATCTTTCTTCAGTCATGTTTCATTCTCGTTCTGTCATGCACTTCGGGAATTCTATGTTTCGGTTTTTCCGTCTTAGTTTCTAATCTCGTTTTACTTCCTTCTTACTTTCTAATTACACTTTGTATATATTAGTTAGATGTATATAGTACTAACCAACTAATCTACTAACATTAGGGATTTCTTTATGCGTTCCTCCTCCTCCCTAAAAAACCGAAACATAGAATTTCTCGAAGTGCATGACAAGGAGAGGAACTCGAACAGGAACAATGACAGACGGGGAACAGAACGAGAATGAAACATGACTGAAGAAAGATAAATAAACAAAGTGCAAAAACAAAGCGAACAAACACCCGTTGCCGTTGCATCGCAGATAGATAACTCGTGTATCCAGAATAAATGCCTTTACTGAAGAAACAAACCCGGGGTGCTACAGCTGCGACACACATAACAAAGCATCAATAATAACCTCATAAAATTGCAATATTATTTAGGAAAATAGCAACATTTTACTCACCAAAAATCCTTATTATTTGTACACAAAATCCATCCGCCTTTCTTTCCTCAAAAAGAGTTCAATTACTCTGTCGTACAGATTATCCGTGTGTTTCAGTTCCATCAAGAAGTCCTTTTCTATCGCCATCGAAGCTAATGCTGAAAGTCGAGCCTGCCCTGTCGTATTTCTGGCATACATTTTAATTCACTATAGGGCTGAAAATGTCCGCTCAAATGTCTGAATCACAGACTGATGTTAATTATATTTTGTCCATGAATACTTATTAAATAATCCCAAATGGTCTGTCCTTCCTTTTCATAGCTTTTCCCCTGGTTGCGGTGCTTCCAGACGTGTATTTTCATATTAAAGCATTTAACCAATCACATTACATCATAGTCAGACACTCTCTGACTATCCAATCAAAGGGTGTGAATACGCTGACGTTACCTAGGCCTTCTAGAAGGCCTTTGTGTCCCCAACTCAAAAATCTGATTGGTTGAAGCAACAGTTTGATCAACACTTATTTTATGCTACAGGGCCTGCAGAACTGATTGTGAAGGCCAACAGGCAGATTTCTTTGACCCTGGCAACAAATGATGGCTGAAATGTGATTGGTTAAATGCTTTAATATGAAAATACACGCCTGGAAGCACCGCAACCAGGGAAAAGCTATGAAAGGAAGCGGACAGACCATTTGGAATTATTTAATAAGTATTCATGGAAAAATATAATTAACATCAGTCTGTGATTCAGATATTTTTTAGGCCAGCAGAGAAGGCCTTGCAGGCCCTGACGGCCCACCACTGATATGATCCAATATCATGTGATGAAGACTATCTAAACCTATTAATGCTAAGAAAATACACAGTTATAATAATATTAATAATACATTTTATTTAATTGGTGCCTTTCCGGACACCCAAGGTCACCTTACATTAAAGTAAATAAAAGCAACACAGGAATTACAATCAAGGTCCAAAAAGAAAGGTAACAAATGCATGCCAATACTTAAATACTTCTTACATTTATCAGGGGGAAAGCAAAAGTCTGCTATTACCCAACATTATTACTGTTCAAAATAAACATTTATATAATGTCTCCTGCATTTTAACTTCTGTCTGCAGCTCTCCCACAAGCTCAGCTGACTGTGTCGTCTGGATGGACAGAGGTCTTCCCCACTGAGAGAGTGACTCTGAGGTGTGAGATTCAGGGGAGCTCTACTGAGTGGATGTATAAATGGTACAGAGATGGACAGGAGCTTCCTGTAGACAAGGCTGACTCCAGCAGTGGAAATGGAGACACATACGCAATCCTCTCTGCTGATCAGACACATACTGGACTATACACCTGCAGAGGAGAATTTACAAAGAGAGCCGTTCAGTCCACAATCAGCAATCCTGTTAACCTGACCGTATCAAGTGAGTATGAATGTTCTTACATGCTAATGCAGAAACTATGAGGTCATCTTTTATTTATTTTAATAAAAACAGTACACACATGCAAATGTGAACACTGCCTAACAAATAGTAAATATGTATTTACATTTAGTAAAAATATTTGAACACAGTGGTATTGCGTTGTTCAATTCTAAATGTACCTATTCCTATCAAGACTCATACTTTAGTATTTATTTCTGAAATAGCAGATTTGTGCTTTATTTGTTGGTTCATAAAATGATTCATATCACGTTTTTATGAATGATGGTTATTGTATCTAAATTGTATCATTTATTGAGAGAGAGGTCTGTTTCCCGTGTGCATTTCAGATGATCGTCCACAGGCTGTCGTGGTCACAGATCACCCAGGCTCACTGATATTTACAGGAGAAACCGTCTCCCTCAGTTGTGTCATCAGGAAAGGGTCTGGATGGAGATACTCATGGATCAAAAGAACACAGGGAATACTCAGTGCAAGTACTGAAAGCCAACAGAAGCTCACCCTCCAATCTGTAACAGAGTCAGACAGTGGACAGTACAGGTGTCAGGGTGAACGAGGACAAAACCCTAAAATACAGTCCCTCCCTGGATCACTTGTGCTCAGAGTGTCTGGTGAGTAGGTGACTTCTTCATTCTTTAATCATATGATCCAATATCATGTGATGAAGACTATGTAAACCTATTAATGCTAAGAAAATACACAGTTATAATAATAATAATAATACATTTTATTTAATTGGTGCCTTTCTGGACACCCAAGGTCCCCTTACATTAAAGTAAATAAAAGCAACACAGGAATTACAATCAAGGTCCAAAAAGAAAGGTAACAAATGCATGCCAATACTTAAATACTTCTTACATTTATCAGGGGGAAAGCAAAAGTCTGCTATTACCCAACATTATTACTGTTCAAAATAAACATTTATATAATGTCTCCTGCATTTTAACTTCTGTCTGCAGCTCTCCCAAAAGTTCAGCTGACTGTGTCGTCTGGATGGACAGAGGTCTTCCCCACTGAGAGAGTAACTCTGAGTTGTGAGATTCAGGGGAGCTCTACTGAGTGGATGTATAAATGGTACAGAGATGGACAGGAGCTTCCTGTAGACAAGGCTGACTCCAGCAGTGGAAATGGAGACACATACGCAATCCTCTCTGCTGATCAGACACATACTGGACTATACACCTGCAGAGGAGAGATTACAAAGAGAGCCGTTCAGTCCACAATCAGCAATCCTGTTAAACTGACCGTCTCAAGTGAGTATGAATGTTCTTACATGCTAATGTAGAAACTATGAGGTCATCTTTTATTTATTTTAATCAAAACAGTACACACATGCAAATGTGCACACTGCCTAACAAATAGTAAATATGTATTTACATTTAGTAAAAATATTTGAACACAGTGGTATTGCGTTGTTCAATTCTAAATGTACCTATTCCTATCAAGACTCATACTTTAGTATTTATTTCTGAAATAGCAGATTTGTGTTTTATTTGTTGGTTCATAAAATGATTCATATCACGTTTTTATGAATGATTGTTATTGTACCTAAATTGTATCATTGATTGAGAGAGAGGTCTGTTTCCCGTGTGCATTTCAGATGATCGTCCACAGGCTGTCGTGGTCACAGATCACCCAGGCTCACTGATATTTACAGGAGAAACCGTCTCCCTCAGTTGTGTCATCAGGAAAGGGTCTGGATGGAGATACTCGTGGATCAAAAGAACACAGGGAATACTCAGTGCAAGTACTGAAAGCCGACAGAAGTTCACCCTCCAATTTGCAACAGAATCTGACAGTGGACAGTACAGGTGTCAGGGTGAACGAGGACAAAACCCTAAAATACAGTCCCTCCCTGGATCACTTGTGCTCAGAGTGTCTGGTGAGTAGGTGACTTCTTCATTCTTTAATCATATGATCCAATATCATGTGATGAAGACTATGTAAACCTATTAATGCTAAGAAAATACACAGTTATAATAATATTAATAATACATTTTATTTAATTGGTGCCTTTCTGGACACCCAAGGTCACCTTACATTAAAGTAAATAAAAGCAACACAGGAATTACAATCAAGGTCCAAAAAGAAAGGTAACAAATGCATGCCAATACTTAAATACTTCTTACATTTATCAGGGGGAAAGCAAAAGTCTGCTATTACCCAACATTATTACTGTTCAAAATAAACATTTATATAATGTCTCCTGCATTTTAACTTCTGTCTGCAGCTCTCCCAAAAGCTCAGCTGACTGTGCCATCTGGATGGACAGAGGTCTTCCCCACTGAGAGAGTGACTCTGAGGTGTGAGATTCAGGGGAGCTCTACTGAGTGGATGTATAAATGGTACAGAGATGGACAGGAGCTTCCTGTAGACAAGGCTGACTCCAGCAGTGGAAATGGAGACACATACACAATCCTCTCTGCTGATCAGACATATACTGGACTATACACCTGCAGAGGAGAATTTACAAAGAGAGCCGTTCAGTCCACAATCAGCAATCCTGTTAAACTCACCGTATCAAGTGAGTATGGATGTTCTTACATGCTAATGTAGAAACTATGAGGTCATCTTTTATTTATTTTAATCAAAACAGTACACACATGCAAATGTGCACACTGCCTAACAAATAGTAAAAATGTATTTAAATTAAAAATATTTGAACACAGTGGTATTGCGTAATGTACTGTACATTTTTGGTTCTGTTTCATTGTGTTTTAATCTTTGTCACTAATAGAGAATGCAGTTATAAAACATTTACATTCGAAGATAAGAAATGCACTGCTGGTTTGCATCAGGATAGAATGTGAGCTCTTTAGATTGTTGTAAATGCAACAATTGAAATTTAATTTAAAATCCTCTGTATTTCTTAGGAAAAATCCTCAAACCGGTTATTACCCAGAATCCCCCCAGTGGAGAGATGTACACAGGAGAGAGAGTCACCCTGAGCTGTGGGTTTGGGGGAGATCCTGCTGGCTGGAAGTATCTCTGGTACAAAGACACACAGAGAGCAGCACTGCCCAACACTGACAGCAGCAGGACTGATGGGTCCAGTTACACCATCAGCTCTACTGCTCTGGCCCACAGTGGAGAGTACTGGTGTAGAGCTGGGAGAGGGAGAGAGACCTTTCACTCCCACTACAGTGACTCTCTGTTATTAAATATACCTGGTAAGGTATAATGAATGTCATGAGCATTTAATTCAACACATATCTACATAGAAAGTTAAATGTTATTTTCTCTCTTGATATGATATATTTAATATATTCAGATGCATAAAGCTCAATATCTGATGTTGCAGCTCGTCCTCAGGCTGTGGTGACCCTGGAGACTGGATGGACAGAGATCTTCACCACAGACAGTCTGACACTGAGGTGTGAGGTTCAGGGGATCTCTGCTGAGTGGAACTACACATGGTACAGAGACGGAGAGCAGATCCCACTGGATCACAGTGGGGAGAGATACACAGTGAGATCTGGGATTGATTCATATCAGAGTGAATATAAGTGTAGAGGGAACCAAGCAGAGGAGAAATATAATTCCAACATCAGTGAGGGTTTTGTACCAGCAGATGAAAGTGAGTCTGAATGTGAAACATGCCAAGACTACTGTTGCCTGTCTTCATGACTTATTGTTATGGTTGTGGTTATGACTTCATACAGCTTTGGAGCAACAGGAACTATGTATTATGTATCAGTCTCTGACTGCCTTGTTCTTTGGGCCCTCAGTTTACCATGCTGCGGAGAACGTGTTTCGGATCTGTGTGGGTGTGACCATCCTCCTCTTCCTGTCTGTCATTGCGACTGACAAATTCTGGAGGAGAGTAAGACGAGTCAGGATGTGCTGCTCCATTAAAATTGCATGTGGAATGAAGACTCACCAGGATGTAGCTGTTCAGGGACAGGACGGTGACTGATACAATTCTAGCTGACTGACTACTGGATGGCATCAAAACATTGCCCATCTTGTATCTGTTGTTATAGGAGATCTGCTTGATAAATACAAAGATGCGGTCACTGGGGCTTAGAGGCTCAAGGGTCTGAATGTAATGTCAGAGAACAATTCACAAAACATGGCTTGGAAACTGCTTTAGTGTGAATAGCCACCAGGGGGAATGTTCTGTCTAGTTCAGTGGTTCTTAATCCTCTCCTCGGGGAACCCCAGCCAGTCCATGTATTTGTTCAGTTCCACCACCAGCACACCTGATTCAACTAATTTCTACTTAACGAGCGTTGATTAGTTGAATCAGGTGTGCTGGTGGTGGAATTGAACAAATACATGGACTGGCTGGGGTTCCCCGAGGAGAGGATTGAGAACCACTGGTCTAGTTTATATTTGCGCTTTTCACTGTAATGGTGTTGAATTAATTTCAGTCAATGTAAAATGTAAATATCTCTATTATAATCATTGTGTTGGATAAGTGCAACTTATCCAATACTAATCTAACATTTTCCAACAGCATGTTATTTTTTGTGTGTACAAGGGTGGGGGGCCAAGCCCTTCTCATTTGAAACGGAATTAATTCAGTTATTCATTGAGAATTCAATTAAACTGGATGACTTCTGCAACCACAGTCCAGACGGTGTTAATGTAATGTTAAAAAAAATCACTCTGATATTGTTCATACTTGGTTTCCATGTGTTACCGCTTGCTTTTTAATAAATAAAAGTTTTTTCGTCATTTTGTATATTTTAAAAGTCCTCACCCAGCTCTGTGTACTGTAAATGTCTCAACTAATAATTGTGTGACTACCGTAACGGTATCATGGTTGTCACACAACTGTGTGGGATGCAGTCTATTCAACACAAGTCACCAAAGTACCAAAGACGAATGTTTCTTGGTGACATCACTTCCTTCCAGGCAATCCAGCCAATAAGAAGCAGTGTAAACATAGCCAGGCAACACAATGCCGAAAAGACAGCACTAAAATTGCAAGTACGTGACAAATTGATCACATAAAACCTAGTTGACAATAAATGACGGTTCTTTTCAAACAACCTCGATGAGATACATTTTTTTTAATGTCGAATTCATGGTCTCTCGTCTGTTATCGGGAATATATATCGTACCGTGCCTCCCGTATCGTGAGCTATCTCCCGATACCCAGCTGTTATACGTTATAATCTTGACCACGTTTAAGAGCACTGAGATGCACGGTGTCTGTTCTACAGAAGCTTTTACAGTAAATGATGATTTAGTAATGAGATTAAAGTCATCAACGTCAACAGCAAACACTTTACAACAGAAACTATTTATGGGAAACGTGGTGTCCTACCAAGAGTATTGGTTATTTAATGTGAACACATTATATACCTGGTCCACATGACAGAAGGTATGTTATGACAGAAGGTAACTGTTATGCCATGCAATTGAACTTTCCGAATCTCTTCAGAGGCACCTTTGAACAATGTAAATGTGTGGAACAAAACAGAAGGATTAATTGATGCACCACAAAATGCAAAAATAAATTCAATTTTGGAACACGATGTTGACCAACAAAGTGTTAAATACAAAAAAGAATTCAACCATTTTGTGGGAAATGGCGTGCACATGAGTGTTACTGCAGAGCCTTAGGATTTTGATGGGTGCTGAATTCACAAAATGTGTGTAGTGCACTGCATTCTGATGACATAATACAGAGTAATAAAACGTACGGAGCAAACAAGTAGAGTTGGAGAAACATTGAAAATGCTCCATTAAAATGATGACCATTTAGATGAAGAGCAGACAGGTAAAAAAAAAGTTAAAAAATACAACAGACACTCCTCTTAAACTTGGCAGAGAATGAAAATATCAATTTTAATAAACATCCATGTATTTCCATACAACCATTTGGACACAACACTCATGTGATTCACTAATTTATTGGGCACAGCCACTTACACAGCCACAATAGAGGACACAGTCAGGAATAACATATCTTCAGATGATACCTTGTTCCGCCTTTATGCGTTTGGACATGTGAAATGCATCTCCATGCCGTCACACATCACAAAAGTGATTTGTTATGAAGCGGGTCCGTTTTTTTCCTGACCAAGGGCAACGTCAAGGACCCGTCTTCCTGAACGCAGAGCGCCCGGATTCCAGACAGAGCCAATAAACATTCTCTCTCCCCTCTTCGTATTTACACATTTCCCATCGGCTTTCCACCACCTCCTCAAACGTCCTGGAAGATTTCATCTGGAACAGAGGAGAGATGAGAGACCGCGTGAAGCAGACCAACGATCGAGCGCGTCAGTGATCACGGTCCAGATCAAGGAGGACCACAGCGGACACGTTTACATTTTAGGCCTTTAGCAGACGCTCTTATCCAGAGCGACTTATACAGTATACAGTTCTTTACATACAATCCATTGATATTTTACTGAAGCAATTCGGGTTAAGTACCTTGCTCAAGGGTACAACGGCAGTGCTCCACCTGGGAATCGAACCAGCGACTTCTGAGTCACGAGCCCAGTTCCCTAACCATTATACTACACTGCCGGCCAAGTCTTGGACTTTTGTCGTGTCGTCCTCGATGATTTCTTATTGATTCATCACTCGGGTTTTGAACGCGCATTTTTAAAACAATTCAAATAAAAAAACAGACAAATATAAGAAAAAAAATGACTTTTAAGCAATAGGTTTACTACATCCACTATGGCACAATGACACAAAACCACTGTCAGTGTGGTATTTGCTTCCTCCAGTAGGTGGAGCAGTTTGTCTATCTTCCTTAAAAAAAACGTCTAGAATCTATGCCAAGGTGCCTTGAATCTGTTCTGTTGGCTTTGTGGTGGCCTAATTGCCTATTAAGACATTTTATGTTGGTGCTTCCTTTATTTTGGAAGTTACCTGTACATATATATCCCCAAATATATGGTTTACTCACCATTCTAGTGTCATGGGTTTGCCTCCTGCTGGTCCTTATTTGCAACTGCAAGACATGTTGACAGAACAATACAGAAGAGGCAACTTTGAGTCAAAGTAAACAAGGCCTTGTTAAATGCTGATTGCAAAATTGTCATATTAATAATTTTGCATTCATTAAAAAAATCCCCATATGAAAAGTTAAAATATCCATTTAGTTTTATATCATTTTACATTTACATTTTAAGCATTTAGCAGACGCTCTTATCCAGAGCGACTTACAAGATGTGCATCAATACATGGTAAGCAATTTGTTCTCAGTGCAGGATATATAATATTTAAATGATCAGACCGTTATTGCAAATGAGAATTTGTTCTCAATTAACTTGCCTGGTTAAGGATTGGTTAAAAAATCATAATTAAAAGTGACCAATGAAAAATGCTAATGATTAATTTCCAATTCTTACTGTCTTATGTAACCGTTTTATGAAGCTGGAATTTAACCAATAGCTGCTTCTCTCCTGGGTTTCAAATCCTCAAGTCAAAAGAGCAAAACCATGCCTTCTACATGACAAGCTGCTCAAACCGAATAGGTTGCCAGTGTTCAAATCACCACTGCTGTCATCACCACTGCCTACTTGCTCAACAATATATACCCCCCTGCTTACTCCATTGAATTAAAAAAATAAAATAATAATAATTACTAACCTTTTCCTTCCCAGTGTTACAGGTATGGTACGCAGCTGCCTGCAATGATGTCTATCGCTGTATTACTGCACTGATCTCTTGCGCGTACTATGATTGTTCCTACCATGTATTTATGCCCATCTTGTAAGTCGCTCTGGATAAGAGCGTCCGCTAAATGCTTAAAATGTAAAATGTAATGTAATGCAAATAACAATGTCAGCATGCAACATAATGGCCCCAGACAATCGTAGACTCAGTCCTTCTGAAAACAGGAAACGAGCAGTCAGAACAGTGAGCAGATGGGACTGCACATCGCAATGTCGTGTGTGTGCACAACGCCCTTCCCTGCTGCGGGCCTCGCGGTCGGTACCCTCCTCGTTTGTCGCACCTTAACCTGCCGATCACGCAGGCTTTTCATGCTTTTTATTAGCACAGCGCCTTTTCGTTAGCTGGTCAAATATATTTTTTAAAACAGCATTTCTGCTGGGGCGGGCGGGCAGTGGGCAGCTCTGGGCGGCGGTGGCAGCGACTGTCGAGTCAGGGAAATGTGAAGAAGAAGAAGAAGAAGTTGTGCAGGCAGATCATATGGAGCTGCTACGGGGTCATTTTTAGACCGCCGCCACAGAGAGTATTTCCATGGGAGAGGCCACATTCTCCTCGTTTCGAGACCTGCCATGTATGGGCCCCTCCGATGGGGGTCAAACAGCTGCCGCCCCGGTGCACCGGGACCCAAATAGACAAACAAATATGTGCGCAAAATGTTCAAATGCACATTCACCAACACCCCCCCCACCCGGCCGCTATTTCTTCCGTCGCCAAGGTAGGCTCTCATTTCCTTGTAACCCGAGGACGATGAGGTCACGCGGTTTCATCTGTCCACCAGCCCAAACGTGCAGCGACGCCAGAGATCGATGTTCACTTCCTACAGTGTGACGGTCTTGTATGACAAAAAAAACGCCCCTGAAAACAAAACCCAACCACAAATGCTCTTTTATTATTTCGGTGCGAATAGATATTTCTTTGTCACCGAAGAGCTTGCCGGCAGGCGGATGTCACGGCGAGGCTTGCGAGGAGCTCGCCTCCGTGTCGAGGGGTGCCGTGTTACAAACGGCCAGATGTCGAGAGCGGCGGCCACATTCCTCCTTTATGTTCCCCGTGAAAGAGTAAACCAGCTGCTCTTTAACGTCCGAGTGAGAACACGAGCCCAGAGCCCGGTGGAGCTGCGCGCACGCCCGACGGAACGAGCGACTGATCATCTGCAGACCAGCGTAGTCCTGTCAAAGCAAGCTCGCGGCACGGTACCATTTGGAATTAATATACGGGTCGCAATGACCTCCGCTGAATTATCGCCTCCGAATACGGCTCCCGCTTCCGTGCTCGATAACGACAAAACCGCTGGAATCTTTCCAAATAATTCAGTCGATGATTCGCCGTTACGGGTTTTGGATCCGCTGGCGTGGTGGGCGGCAGATCTGTCCTGTTCGATGCGGTGTCCTCTGCACCTTCCTTTCAAATGCGCGCAGAGAAACGCCCCATTTTTACGGCACGACACCAAACAAGGAAGAGTTAGCGACACGTGACACCTCGACACCTCTGATGAGAGGTTGGCAAGTCGCTCGGGGAAGCTACCGGAACGTTTGCGCACATCATCCCCTCAATGTTTCTGTGATGTCACAGTGCAGGCCGTCTCATTGCCACGCCAAAGTCAGGTTGAGATCGCTGTACAGGTAACCGCCAAAATAAAGGACACACTTGAGTAAATGGGGGATACAAAGCATGTTGAAAGCAGGCACTTCCACACCTGTGGTTCCAGAGTTAATTCAGCAAATAACATCCCATCATGCTTAGGGTCATGTATAAAGATTCTGGCCTGGACCAGCTGGCCATTATTTTGGCTATTACGGCTAGAAGAAGAGTTCCTGGTGACTTTGAAAGAGGGGTGATTGTTGCGGCACGTTTGTCATGAGCTTCAGTAACAAAGACTGCTCAACGGATGTTTCACGAGGAATAGTGGCTAAGGTGATGGAAGGTTGGAATGGAAAGACAGAGGGAAACATCCTCAACTGTGGACGAATGGGCATCTTGAATCTTCAACCGTGATGTCCGCGCATTGGTGCGAGATGCCAGGCAAAACTCATTTTGGGCAGTTTCATCAAGAACAGTCCGTCGAGAACTTCAGATATTTGTAAAAGAGATCAAATTAACATGCATGTGTGTAAATTCTGGAAAATGGTATCATTTCTGTACTCGCAGAAAAAGTATGCATTGCAAGGAACATCCAATCAAAAACACTTTGGATGTACCAATGCCATCGTTAAAAGCATGATACACAGTTTTTTTTCTTCTTTCTTTTTCCCTATTTAGTGGCCAATTACACCCTCTATTTATTTAGATTTGCCCTCCTCACACAAACTCGCCGCCCAGTCTCTACGAGGCAAGCTAATTCTCAGAGGGCAGCAAACTCTGTTTCCTTCAAGACGGAATTCGCCCACCCACGTTCTTGGAGACCCCCTTATGCACTTCTCAGTGAGCCAGCTCACCCTCCCCCTCCCCTGGGGCAGACAGCCAAACGCCGCCCCCGATCGGTACTCCCCATCTGGTACAGATATACAGTTTTAATATGATAGACAGTATTAAATACAGAACATATGCATTTGTTCACTGACCTGTGTGCACGTGATGATTACTTTTTGTCTTTGTCAGCCTCTGGAAGTATGACCTCTGTTGGGGACATTGAGAAATTAATAAAAAGATTATCAAGATCCAGCATAATTAAATATTCATTAATACTGTAATATTAAAAATACTGCACCATTTCAAAATTCTGGTTTTCTACCCAAATAATAGTTTTCATAAATGTAGGACATCTGCCAATTGACCTTGAAGGATTTCATGAGAAACAACAGCAATGGATATGTTTATTGGCAAATTGAACCCACAAAAACATTATTCAGTACACCTAGTGTATTAATTAAACTAGCTTTGACCTCAGGCTAAAAATAATAGTTTCACTGTGAATAATGGGTTGAGAACATATTACTTCAGCCTCTCCAATGACATTTGTATTTTGAATCATAGACATCTTGATTGTTAACGCCTCACAAAAGGAAATGTTTACAAATTTGATGACCGAGTGTTATGCCAGCTCACATTTCGCTCGGTCCTGAATGATTGACATTTTACGCTCATGCGCATCCTAACTCAAATACAATCAGATGTCCCCCAGCTCTGAGGAGGCACACATTGAGCATGTGCCAAAGGGAGAGCTGCCTTCATCAGCCAATCAGACGCCCCCAGCTCTGAGGAGGCACACACTGAGCATGTGCCAAAGGGAGAGCTGCCTTCATCAGCCAATCAGACGTCCCCCTGTTCTGACCAGGCACACACTGAGCATGTGCCGAAGGGAGAGCTACCTTCATCATCCAATCAGACGTCCCCGTTGCCCTGACTCACGTTTGACCTCCAGCTTGCAGGCGACGGTGGCCTCGCCGTGGGCATTGCGGGCCCTGCACGTGTACACGCCGCCGTCGAAACTGCTGGGCTTGCGGATCTCCAGGGAGCAGACGCCCTGGTTGCTGATCTGCCGGAACTTGGGGTCGTCGCCGATGATCATCTGGTTCTTCAGCCACTCGATCTTCGGCTGCAGAAAGGGGGGAGGGGTTCAGCCACGTCAGCATCACACTGGCAGTGGCACACAGCTGGCAGTGTAGTGAAATGGTTAGGGAGCTGGGCTTCTAACTCAGAGGTTGCAGGTTCAATTCCCAGGTGGGGCACTGCTATTGTACCGTTGAGCAAGGTACTTAACCTGAATTGCTTCAGTAAAATAACCAGCTGTATAAATGGATTGTATGTAAAGAAATGTGAACTGTGTAAGTCGCTCTGGATAAGAGCGTCTGCTAAAGGCCTAAAATGAAATGAAATGAAATGAAATATCACACGAAGCAGACTTTATTTCAGCCTGGGTCCACATCGACGCCCAGTCGGGTTCACCCTAAAACAGTGGACATGGTTCTTTGCTCGGTCAACATGCATGCTAAGGCAGGGCGTCTTCGTGTGATATTTCATTTAATTTCATTTTAGGCATTTAGCAGACGCTCTTACCCAGAGCGACTTACGTGTTCCGTTATCCGTCTCAGGATGTAACGTTTTTCACCTGTACAACATGAAGGCCTCCACCACAACGTTAGGCTCCCAAATATAAAAATACACTAATTCAAAAGGAAGCAACACCTTGGTGCCACTATTTCTTCACAGCGGACATTCATTCATTCATTAATTCATTCATTATTCCTTCCGAGTGACAGGTCCAGTCGTGAGTGGCAGGGTGGGGGAAATTGTATCAGGTGTCCCGGAAGTCGGAATTTCACACATTCAGTCTCCGGCTCCTTTGACGTTCACCCGCGATGTTCCCCGCCCCCACGCCGGCAGGAAAACATAGCATTGGCCCGCACAACGACGTGCGTATCGGTGCATTTTAACACTAATGAGCCGCCTGACTCCAGCATCCCGCGTCTCCCCCCGAAAAAAACGGAGAGACAGCTGCTCACCCCAGGGTCGTCCCTAAACGGCACCCTGGCGGATTAACCGGCCGACCCCCCGATGGGAATCACAGACGGAAGACGTGGCAAGGTGATAACAAGGCTGACCTCTGAAGATTTCGCATCGACAACTTAAGGTTCCCAGGAGTGCCGGTGATGGGCTCAGAGTTGCCTGGGCGACTCGCGACTGGCTCTCTCCGTGAGCTCCTGAGCCCCTCCTCCCCCTACGTGCACGCGGAATACCGAACGCTCCTTCACGAAGCAGATAACGTCTCGTACGTTACACCTGCCCACAATGCCGAGCGCTCCTTAATGAAGCAGATATGGCTTTCGCATTTTATACCTGCACACTGAATGCTGAACACTGCTTAATGAAGCAGACAAAAGGCCTGCTACACCTGCACATCGAACGCTCCCTAACGAAGCAGACATAGCAAGTAGAGATAAGGCCTCATAAACCACAAAAGTGGCATTTACTACAGTGGAGTCACCTGCAGTCTCTCTCTGCAGCCGCTTACACACTTTCAGAAGAGGGGGTGAAAGGGCAGAGCTGATAAGGCAGCTGGTGCTTGAAACAGTGGCAAAAATAGGCCCACGATGACAGGCCCAGCTGGGCTCCTTGCCGTGGGAGAGACGGAAAGAGGAGCCATTCAGCCGGCTGTGGCATTCCCAGTTATCGCTGGCCCCGTCCCTGTGATAAGCTTTATCGGGACTCTGAGCGATGTGCCTGCCTTGTTCTGCTCCGCGTCACTCAAGAGCCAGAGGGGACTCTTGTCACATGGCCTGATAGGGGTTTCCAAAAGTACGGGGTGCCTGGCAGGGGCCTGGGACTCTTCTCTTGGCAGGGCCAGAAAACCCAGGAGAGGCCCCCGATCACACCACCAGACGAGCAATGGAACGGGGTGCACCCCCTCGCCACAATGAAGTCGGGATGTCCCACGTGGATGGGCGGGTTTAACAGAGACAACCCCCGATTCTACAGCACCAATTTTGATTCATCACTGTGCCTTACACCAGCGGTCCCCAACATTTTTTGCACCACGGACCAGTTTCATGCAAGACCATTTTTTCCACGGACCGGGGGTGCATGGAAAAAACTGAGACAAGTGCGGAAAAGAGGCACAGATGGAAGTGGTCATTTTTCAAAATAAAACACCCTGCAGACTGCGATAGTCAATAAAATGGAAATAAAATTACAATTAAAACGTTTTTATTATTTCTGTGCGGCCCGGTACCAAATGCCTCACGGACCGGTACCGGGTGGTTGGGGACCCCTGCCTTACACCATATGACTGGACTGAAAGGACTACATTTGCATTGTTATTTAGTATGCTACGCTGGATAGCTTCATCATGTGTTTGAATTGCACAACCAAACCATTTAGTGGCCGTGTCCAGTGGCCGTGCCGCTCGTGGTAAAAGGGCCCAAGGACGCGAAGCGGTAGTCGGGACCTCCGGTCCTCATGGAAACGGGGTGCTAGCTAGTGACAGGGGGAGGGGGAGGGGCTTGCTGCACATGCAGCCATCGCACTTATTCAGCGCAACCCTCACGAGAGCAACAATCGCACTCCCAATTCTCAGCTGTCCTGAAACCCGACTCTCTGGGGGGTGAGGGGGAGCTCCGTGACAACTCCTGCAGCAGCCTCTAGGGGGCGCCTGGCTCGACACGAGAAACGGGGAGCAGGGTTCTACGGTAGCAGCGGTGGCTCCCTCACCCATTCAGCAACTGGGAGCCAATTTTAGATCCCCCCGCTGGGCCAACAGTGCTAGGCTACGACTCCCCGTTTGTTTACTGGGTGTGGCAGCAAGGGCACCTTGGTCAACTAAGTAACGATCATTAACTGCCACTTGTTGATCTGGACTGTGCGCAAGCGGTTTGTTTTGGTCCTGGGAAGTTCCCACAAAAGGACCACAAGTCCGCTGGTCCTACTAGAATTGCCACATTGCAGAAATACACATAAATACTATATTTCAAGCATCAAAATCAAAACCTTAATTGTGCAAGTTTAACAATATTTGAACCTGAGGAAAACGAAATGTGCTTAAAATAACCAATTAAGCAAGAACACGGCTTCCATAAGTCAAAGGTAAAGAGGATATAAAACAAAAGGATAACTTCACAGGAATTTATAATAAAACTTGGCCCACTGCGATTATTAGTGATTGGTGTTGACCTATCATGTCGTGTGTGGAAGTGCCATTGCTAAATGGGAACTGTTTGCACCTGTCAATGTGATTTAACTGGACACTGTGTGGCTTGAACGCAGGCCAGGCAGCAACGGGACGGATTCCAAAATAGGGCTGTGACGGTATTACATTTTCACGGTATGATAATCACACTACTCAGTATCACGGTTTTCGGTATGTCAGGCTATCAGTTTTGAATCTAAAAAAGGTATCACGGAAAAGTTTACAACTCAATCTGTTTATTGTATGGCTCTTTGCAGATTTATTTAGAGAAATAAAACTGAAAATGCAACTGAATATAGTTCACTCCTTGTAATTGTATGTTTAACTTAATTTAAATCATTCTCTTTGCGAATTAAGACATTTTTTCTTTATCGCGTTATCAGTTTATTGGATCTAGTACTATATTTAGCTCGCTCACTTTTTCCATTGTCATAAAGTGAATTGAATACAACCATGCAAGTTGTTTTAGGTGTATTAAACAGTTTTTATTAAAACGTACAAAAAGTACAGACTGCGCCATGCCAAAACACCCGTTTTTATATGAAAATAAAATAAAATACATGGCCATATTGGACATATCTAAATACAAAATAGTCTAAGGATTAAAATAAGACCAAATCTGCCTATTTTACATACAAATGACTAAAGTTACGATCAGTTTTACATCTATTTTCCATTGACTTTCAGCAACATGAATTGCAAAAAGTGAGTTCCCTCTTAATCGTTTAAATACTGAGAAATTCACCAAAACATTGGTATATTCTAATAGACAAGCTTGTTCACGTTAAAATCAGTATAAACACATCTACATTGACAAGTACTATAGTCTATTTTCACTATAATATATAACAGCTACCTACTGGGCTTGTGAAATGTGAGGGAGCTGTCTGAACGTGCGTTGTAAACAAAACAAAATGCAAGAACAGCCAAAGAGGTGGTGGGATTAAATGACATTAGCAGACACCCAGGTCCAGTATTATATTATTTAATATGGGTTATTTAGACATTTTACTAGGCTAACGGTCTAAATATGTATTTCCCCGCATGAAAATAGCTTTTGCCACATTATTTACTATCACGATATTAAGTTAAGTTTGTGATAGTACTATTCAATATTTTAATATCCTGCTATACCGTCATACCACCACACCCCTATTCCAAAAGGATGAAAGGCTGGATCCGTTTCAAACATATTGGCTACTGGATTTTAAACCGTGATAAAAAGTGTGGGATCGGCCCACAATGCATTGCACTGAAGAGGTGATATACGCGCGGCGGAAAGGGCTTTACCTTGGGAGACCCACGCACGGCGCACAGCAGCTTGGTGGTGTAGCCCACGGTGGCAGCCCTGTCGTTCATGGTCGTCGTGAACTTGGGCGCCTCGTTGAAGTCGTGCTGCTGATACTCCACGGGTTTGAGGATGATATCTGCAAGACATCAAAGCACCAGGTGTCACAGCAGTCAGTGACCTTTCCCTTTTACGCCTGTCGGCCCTTGTTGAACACAATCAACATGCACATTATTGCATTTACTGTGAGTCAGTTATTTATCAGTAGTTATTTATCCGTTTTTTATGTAACTATTTATTTTATAGTAGCCTACGCAATACTCACTGGGGCTCTTGGCCAGGTCATTGTTGTAACAGAGAATATCAGAGAAAAGTTCTCAACCAACTGGCCTGGTTAAATAAAGGATTATTATTATTATTATTATTATTATTATTATTATTATTATTATTAATAATAATAATAATTAAATAATAATACATCTCTCAAAAGCCTTTGATCCCCCACCTGCATTCTAACCCCAACTTTAAGTGGGATTTCTGCAGGATCTCTTTCAGGATATCATTTCAAGATCCATCCCAGAGCCAGACCTACAGAGTGGAACATTGTGTGAGGGTGGACATCTTAATTCCGCTGATGTCGGCAAGAGTTGAGGCCCCCGAGCCACTTGAGGAACTTGTGTCTGTTCTTAATACTCAGCATGGCATGGTCTCATTTCAGGACTGCCACAGTCCCCTGTGTCCAAACAACACAGCCCTGGCTCCCTAATTGCTTCCATAAATACCACCTTAAGTAATGCACACCATTCTCTAGAGCGCTGCCGTAATTTCATAGCAACATGATAACTTCGCTACGATGCTGCAGGAACGTTGTTAAATCCTTCGCCATTGGCTGCGGTATTGCCCCCTGTTTGTTCAGGAAATTCCCACGCTGCCCTAAAGGGGAAATCCATAGACCCACCCCCTCCCCCGCCACCGGTCAGACAGCCTTTTGTCTTTTTCCTTTTTTTCTCCTGAGCACGCCACAGGACATATCAGCGGTTCTATGGTTCGAGGCCTCCGTGAGCGATCGTGTCCTGAACTCCCGCCGGTACAGACGGGCACAGCGGGCAGCGGGATTTGGGCTCACCTGTCTTCTGGACGGTGGCCCAGGCCTTGGTGACGGCGGCGTCCTCGCTCCGGCCGCACTTGTTCTCGGAGAACACGCGGAAGTTGTACGAGTTGCCTATGATGAGGTCAGACACGGTGGCGTTGAGCCTGTGGTAGTGCTCCAGCACGGTGAACCACTCCTGTCACGACAACAGAACAACGTGAGGATACGCAACCGTGACAACTGGGCCGTTCGGCTCATCTAAGCAGTCGTCATGCTCCAGGACGGTGAATCACTCCTGTAACGAGAACATAATATATGGAGAGCCTGGAACAGCTTGCCAGGTCAGGTAGTAGAGGCAGAAACACTTGGGCTATTCAAGTCCAGGCTAGATGCAGTACTAGATGCTCTTTAGATTAGGACATGACGAGCCTAGATGGGCTAGAACGGCCCTTCTAGGCTGTGGTCCTCCTCCAGGACCACTCCTGTAATGAGGACGAAAAGAAGAAGACAACATGTCTTCAACACGAGCCAAGGCACAGACATGGGAACACGACTGTAACAAGAGCACGATATTCACTGACATCAGGGCACATAACCAAGGAATGATTTAATAAGTGACGAGTGTGAAACGAGACCATAATAGAGTCCCTCATCATCGGATGAAATCGTGAACGTGAGCTCCTCCGAAAATAAGCAAAGCACGCTTTAACCACGTCGATTTGCCACATACGATGCGTTGTGCATTTTTTTGGGGGTTTCTCCGAGTTAGCCTCCCCTCAGGTTTCATAAACCAGAACGTTTGAAACAAAAAGCCAGCATTTAAACAGTTTAAAGTACTGGGAAGAGAATAACTGCCTCAAAAAGTTAAACGAGTCAGAGAAACGTTCAGGCGATTAGAAAGCAAAAGGGACCCCGCTTGGCGTACGCACCACTCTGATTGAGGACTATCCCAGATGCTTAATGGCATTCCTGTGGGGACCCGTGATTGATGTTTGGGAACCCGCTCGATACGCGGCATTAGAATAACATTTCATGCATATGTGTGCATTTCTTTCCAAGAACTGGCACCGGTACATGCTCCAGCCTCGTTACCAAGTGTCACTCCTCATTCGTCAATCACCAGGGGATATATGCTGATGTGCAGTTCTCATCCCTTCCCTGCTGTCCCGCCCCCACCCCCCACCCAAGACGTTCCGTCAAAGCGTGTCCATCTCTCGAATGACCCAATGGGGAGCATACAGACAGGCAGTATGGCCTTATACAGAGCCCAGAGCCTTGACACCCGGTTTAGATTTACGGGCTTGGCAGGGGGGCTAAATTAGTCCTCACATCACCTTCCTGCAGTGTGCAGCGTGGCACAGCCCCCTCTCACCGTCAATCACTCTGTGTTGAGTAGAAAGACGTTTCAGGCTCCTCCCCCACACACACACTCCCGTCAAGATCTGGGAGACGGCCATTACTCACGACCCTAAAAAGCTCCATCCTCATCATTCGCGCTTAAAATGGGTTTCGAGTCAAACCTCAGACTCACCCGCTAGACACGGATGCTGATTCCGATGCTGAGGAGCGACAAGATTGTGGGGGTGAGGGATTAAGGGATCTCGCTACAGCCCGACTTGAACCCCCAAAACCATGCCAGGGGCAACGGTGAGTCTGTATGGCCAGCTGAGTCCAAAAAGTGAGACCGAAAGATGTCCTCATGCCAGCTCCCTTCTTTTTTACTTCTGAAAACCACACTCAATTGATAAACCCCCCACCTTCTCTCCACAAATCAGCCTTTAACTAGCTTTAAAGCCAGGTGTTTGTAGCTTCTGCCCTTTGCCCACCCCCATCGGGGCAGATGCACATTAGCGTCATTTTAGCGTTGACCTTGCAACTACGCCGAACCGGCATGTCTGTTATAATACCATATTACCGTAGTATTTTTACTGCGCGAACTATTGCTGACTGAGCAGAAATAACCGAAGGCTAAGATCACGGATATGCAGGGACACTATTCTTGGCAGTCCGACATGGGGACAACTAAGCGTGGGGGGTCCACTGACTTTACCTTGCAGCGGGCAACACTTTGTCTGTTGTTAAATGCCACGGTTTGTCCAATCCCACTGTCGAACTGTTACAAATATGTGCCATTTATTGATCAACCTTTTCTCCCCTAATCTATTCATTTATTGTCGTTTTCTCTCTCTCCATCCCCCTTTTCTGTCTCTCCTTGCTTGGTTGGTTCAATTTCTTTCCCCCTAGTTTTTTTCTTCTTTTTCTCTTCTTCTCCCTTTTGTTTCATGGCTTGGGCCCCCCAGGGGTTGATTTCCATGTACATGGATAGATAGGTAGATAGATAGATAGATAGATAGATAGATAGATAGATAGATAGATAGGTAGATAGGTAGGTAGGTAGGTAGGTAGGTAGGTAGGTAGGTAGGTAGGTAGGTAGGTAGATAGATACTTTATTAGCTACACGACCAAGGCCGATGGAATTTGTTTTCGGTACAACCACATATAACATGATGAAGAAGATGAAGAAGATGTTGTCCATGGAGGGGGTGAGGGGGACTACCTTGCAGCCTTCAGCACTGACTGTTCTGTGCTTTATATGTTGTGGTTGACAGTGTGCTATGCTAGGCGCGAACAATCTAATCCTCATCAGACACGTTTTATACCGACATCAGAACCATAGGTTTGGGTAGGAGCTGCTCACCCCTGTCTTTTTGTCGGACTTCTGGACGGTGTAGCCGGTGATTTCGGTGTTGCCGGTGTTTGAGGGTGCGGTCCATTCCAGGGCTGCATTGAAACCCCAGCAGTCCACAAGCTTGATGGAAGTAGGGGGGCCAGGCAGCTCTGCGGACAGACGGACAGACAGACAGACCTCCATGAAGCCCCCCCTTGGGAACAGCGCGCAGATGACCACAGGCCTGGATTCAATCCACATTTGACTCGTTACGCTCATTTCTTCACGCACATAGTTTGGAGAGTTCAGCTTTCTTGTGGTTGGACCCTTAAGCACATTTTACTTCAGTAAAAAGACTTCAATTAATAATGTTCATATTCAGCTGATTAATGAGCGACACAGAATAAAGCAATATAGGTCATCCCATGTCTGTAGCAAATAATAGTACAAATAATTAATATGTATTATTATTATTATTATTATTATTGACTATTAAGCAAGGCAGGTTCACCTTAAATGTACAGGTAACTGCCAAAATAAAGGAAATACCAATAAAGTGTCTTAATAGGGTGTTGGGCCACCACGAGCCACCAGAACAGCTTCAGTGCACCTTGGCATAGATTCTACAAGTGCCTGAAATTCTACAGAAGGGAAGCAACACCATTTTTCCACAAGAAATTCCATAATTTGGTGTTTTGTTGATGGTATTGGAAAACATTGCCTCAGACGCCACTCCAGAATCCCCCGTAAGTGTTGAACTGGGTTAAGATGTGGTGACTGAGATGGCCATGGCATATGGTTTATGTCATTTTCATGCTCATCACACCATTCAGTGATCACTCGTGCCCTGTGGATGGGGGGCATTGTCATCCTGAAAGAGACCACTCCCATCAGCATAGAAATGTCTCACCATAGGATAAAGTTGACCACTCAGAATGGCTCTGTATTTATTGGCGTTCCTTCCCTTCTATTGTGTTGAGTGGACCTAAACCATGCCAGGAAAATGCACCCCACACCATAACAGAGCCACCAGAACCCTTCATTTACTCAAGTGTTTCCTTTATTTTGACAGTTACTTTTTACCCCCAAAGGAAACATACAGTTAAGGCGTCAATGTGTCGCCTCGAGAGTAAATGGCAAATGTTGCCCGAACACAGTCGAACAGTCACACCATTTCCCCAGAAAAGACCTTCTACGTCGGCGATCGAGCGAGAAAGCAGGTGATAAATGACGAGGCTGATGACGTAGCCGCCTAGGGTCGTGACGTCTCCAGCGACGCCCGTGAACGCTACTCACCGACCACCTGGATGATGATGGAGGCCTTGTCCTCGAAGCTCTCCACCTTCACGGACAGCTCGTACTTGCCGGACTGGTCCCGCTCACATGTACGGATGAAGAGGATGCTGTCCGTTTCGCTGTTGCGGATGTTCACCTTTTTGGGATCCAACGGCTCGCCGTCCTTAGTCCAAGTCACCAGAGGTTTAGGCTTGCCCTAAAAAGGAAAAACACAGCCCCCCCCAAAAAACAGGAAAAACAAAAAAAACTAGTTTCAGTTTCAGGGGTGGCATTACAGCAGGGCAGACCTCAGGCCGTAAATGGAAACCAAGCCGACCCCCCCCGGCGCTCGTGTTAACGGGACACCAGGGGGGTAGGTTTTCCTGCAGCTGACTTACGTTGAAGGGGATGACAAGGTTGATCTTCTCCCCCGCTAGCTTGACGAGCCTGGTTCTCAGATAGCGGGGCAGGCGGATTTTGGGTCGTTCTCTGCGCGGGAAGAGAGACAGGAGGGGGACCGTTAACGAGCGGATGAACAAGCTCCTGACACGCGCGCTCGCGGGGGACATTCCGTTCTGTTGTTTTCATGGAAACCCTGTTGCCAGCAGCGGAGGGAGAACGGGTAGAGATACCGTATGCTACATGTAGCTCACTGATTTGAACCAATCATCGAGCAAAACCTTTTGATTGGTTCAAACAAGTCAGTAACTGATAGCCAATTGTAGTTCCACCCATTTTGGTGCCCCGATAAACTCATTCTCCCATCACTAGTTTTACTAGTTTTTCCCATCATTACTGACCCGCTTGGACAACCAAAATACATACAAAATACATAAAACAACCAAAATACATGCTTCAACATGCTTCATAAGGATGCTCAGGGTTTCATTCTTCTCTTGTAAACTCTAAATTACTATTTTAAATATTAAATAATGGCATAAATCAGCTACGGCCAACTTTCTATTGCTCCATGGCTTACAGTCTTATTAGTTGGGTTTGCAGACACCACAAGCCAGGCCACATTACTTTACTTACAACTTCTCCAAACAAATATATTTAAAGCTGAATATTATTTTACAGCACATGAGATAAAAAGTAATGTTTCTCATATAGAAAAACTTCAAAAATAAAGGAAACACAAACATAGTGTCTTAATAGCGTGTTGGGTCACCACAACCTTTAAATGTGCCTTGGCATAGATTCTACAAGTGTCTGGAACTCTATTGGAGGGATGCAACACCATTCTTCCATGAGAAATTCCATCATTGGGTGTTCTGTTGATGGGTGGTGGGAAACGCTGTCTCAGGCACCGCTCCAGACCCTCTCATAAGTGTTCAATTGGGTTGAGATTTGGTGACTGAGACTGCCATGGCATATGGTTTGCATTGTTTTCATGCTCATCAAACAATTCAGTGACCACTCCTGCCCTGTGGATGGGGGCAATGTCATCCTGGAATAGACCACTCCCATCACGATAGAAATGCTTCACCACAGGATGAACGTAATCACTCAGAAAGGCTTTGTATTTATTGGAGTCCACCTTGTCCTCGAAGGGGTTGAGTGGACTTAAACCATGCCGGGAACATGCACCCCAAACCATAACAGCGCCACCAGAGACCTTAATTTATTTGTGCTTCCCTCATTTTGCCAGTTGGCTGCATCTACCAGTTTAAGCACAAGACCACCCGGTGCTGTGACTCAGCACGGACGTTATCGATCTGTGAGTGTGAAACTCGGCAAGAACATCTAATGTGAAGGGTCATGCATGTGGGGAACGGCGGGTCATCGAGACCCCAAATAGACCAGCTTCACTCTGAGAGACGCATGTCAAGGAGTTAAAATTAAACACAGCGCTCAGATGGCATGTCCTGAGCAGGAACGTACCGCCCTCCCTCAGCGTATATTCTGAACACCGACAATTCAGGGAGGGATGACATTTCTGTTTTTAATTTGCAACTCTTACGGTTGCTTGTGGGTACATGCGGGTTTGGCTTTGAGAACCACTTACTGAAATTGGGAATGCAATGCAGGAGGAGCGCTGACTGGGCAGATTTTAGCAATCGGCGATACATTTGTCAGTACAAACAAAAGCAAGAGCAACCGCTTCAATTCAAGAGATCGGTCTGGAAAGCCACAAGGACGCAGTTTGGTAAATAACTGAGCTCCTTCACGGTAAACGTGTTTCATCTTCGTTAGGTTAAGCCCATATTTTCAACGGGTTAATGATATTTGTATTCTTCTTAAACAACTGTATGTTTCTGCACTATGCACAGTTCTAATAGAAGAAGAAAAAAAATGAGTGCAGGGCTTTTTATTTATTTATTCATTTCTTACCATATTATTATTCATTATCAAGCTTCAGCACCAAAGAAGATACATCATAATTTTTGTCTCAAAGCATAAGTCAGGCGTGCGTCTCTGTACCTCCAATGAAAAGTAAGCTCTGTTAATAAAGTTTTGGTTTGGTGTGCACAGGTTTGGTGCTGACCCGAAACAACTGGGTACACCAAGGTTTAACAAGGCCCGTTCAGCTGAAAGACACAGTGATATAGTACTATGATACCCCATAATCTGACATTACAACAACCCGTGGGAGAAGTAAAACAGCTTTCCCTTTCAACAAGAAACACTTTATCTGTCAATAAGTACACAGAATTAAAAGTCAGGAAACTGCACCGAGCAACTCGGCTTTCACTGTCGCCCACAGCAACATTGAAATTATGAGAATCTTTGCATGCATTCATTTCTGGGTATTCAGACTTTCCCACTTTTTAATATAATATATATGCCATTTAATATATTCCATTTAGCAGACGCTTTTATCCAAAGCGACTTACAGTAGTGAATGGATACATTTTCAGTATATGTGGCCCCAGTGGGGATTGAACCCACAACCTAAGCGTTGCCAATGCTGTGCTCTACCAACTGAGCCACAGAGAACCACTAGGGTTTTTTAAAACCCTTAACGGTGTGGGGACGTGGGCTGATATGACGTTCCCCCATTTGGCCTCGGAAACTTCCCTGCGGCCGAGGGGCGAAGCGACTGAAGTCATGCGACGTTGTGAGCGGTTATCGCGTCCGCTCCGACCTGACGCACTTTGCAGGAAGGCTTGGTTCAAGCAGAACACTGTGTGTCAGGTTCGAGCTCGCGGACAAATCTCGGCTAGGCTCAGGGGGCTTACTTGACATATGAGATAGAGAGCTAGACTCCACCGTGCCCCACCCCCCCCATCCACCCCCACCCCCACCGCCCCCTCCGTCCGGCTGGAATTCCACTCCTCACCGCGCTCACTCACTTGTCACCGTCACTCATGCCCGGACGAGCACAAACCCAGCCCTAATCCAGCGACTATTCCAGCTGAGGATTCAGAGCGGCCCAAAGCACCGTCGTTCCTAAGCCTCGCTAATAGATCCACTTCCCAGCTATTTCCCAGGCATGCAGGACTGACCTGGCTATTCTCAGAGGGAAATGGTTAATAACTTTTCTTTATCTCTACACTGACATGTATCAAGGGCCCAGCAGACAAGAGGCACACGGTGTCCTGACGTTCCCATTGGACGGTGCCGCACGGAATCCTCCAATCGGGCTCGAGTTGTACTTCCCTGCCAACCCCACGTTCTATAATGTATTTACTGTCTTCGGCGGCCTGTTTACAAACACTGTGCCTCTCATTTTGGGGGGGGGGAACATGGTGTGACATTTGCTGATGCGTGACTTTAAAACTCAACTGCTGCAGCTGAAGTTCTGGTTGAAAGTGACTACGGAATGAAAAAGCCAGCACGGGCAGGTAAAACAACCTCCTCAGCCACAAAGAACAATGGCACGCAGAGAATTCCTCATTTGATACTGAAATATCGTCAGCTGAACAAAACTGTCTTTTGCTTGGTTTTAACATTTCCTACACATTTTAAAACAATTCCTCTCTTAAAACCATCAAGTTCAAACGAAACCAAGAAGTACACAATAGGACCACATGAACAAGAAATCGAAACCCTCGAATCGACCCACTAGCAAAGGAAAGGACGGACTCTCTGTACTGTACACTTTGTCTTGCCTGAGTCTCATGCTGGAACCATGGCTTAGCCACTGACATAACAAAAACAAAAACAAATGTTTACCCACACATGATCACGTTTCCGCAGAACCTTGATTCTAATGCGGTGGAAACACTGTCACTGTTCGCTGGCACACAAGGGCCCCACCAAACATAACTACAAGCAGAAGGGAGGGAGGTTATTCCAGTCTTAGACGTGTATAACGAATGGCTGATCACTCATCACCTCCCTGCAGGGCCCAGCTCTCAGTCAGAAGGTGGTGACAGTGCATTGCGGGAGATTATTCTGCCGACATAACCAATTGGAGACCAATCATTTTACCGAGTCAGTAACTCAATTCAGCATGCCCCCCCCTCTTGGCATGACCCATTTAAGAATTGGACCTTTCGACCTTAAGAATTGGAGTAAAGAAAACAAAAAAACAACAACCCTGAAACAGCACGACTTGGACAAACTGCGGGGTCCAAAAAATGTGCACTGGCGGCCATCTTTGTTTTGAGACAGTGACAACACTTGGGGTTTTTATGTTTATAATTTAATGCCAATGAAAGCGCTTGTCATCGCGAGAGCGTGTATTTATGGACGCCACATCTGCAGAGCCCATCGAGGTGAGGGGTACGGGCAGGAAGCCATGCAGCCCCACCCCTTATCATCAAGTCATCAACACGAGAGGGGGGGGGGTTGGTTTGAACCCCTCGGGAGCCCTCCCAGTCCCTTCCAGAACAGAGTGGCACCTTCATTACCCAAACTCTAAAAAGCCACTTCAGCTGAACTGCTCATGCATTCCATAATACGGTTGATTTACAACTAGGCTATTGTACAAACGGTTCGGGAGATTCCATTTCTTTACATGAATTATTTATACGGCTGGAACCTTACTGAAGCAATTCAGGTTAAGTGCCTTGCTCAACGGGGACAACGGCAGTGCACCCCACCTGGGAACCGAACCTAGAGACCTTTGAGCTACAAGCCCAGTTCTCTAACCATTATACAACATTATCACCTTTTTTCAAGAGCATTTGACCAGTTTCCTGCAGTCTGCCTGCGCCAGCTGCGCATGGATTGTGCCATTCCAGTGATATTCACTTTTGCCCTTCAAGAACTGCAGGGTGTGCTGGTTTTCACTGTTACTTTTACATGGTTTACATGGTTTTCATGCTCATCAAACCATTCCATGACCATTTGCGCCCTGTGGAAGGGGGCATTGTCATCCTGGAAGAGACCACTCCCATCAGGATAGAATTGCTTCACCATAGGATGAAGTGATCACTCGGAATGGCTTAACAGAGCCGCCAGAACCCTTCATTTACTCAAGTGTTTCCTTTATTTTGCAGTTACTTGCAAATCACTGCATAAACTCTAAGCAGAAGTATAGAACTTTGATTCTTTTTACAGGAGTATTCCACCATTTTCTTTACTCAATGTCAATTAGTCCATTGGTTTTTCCCATTAGCATTGCAGCTATATTGAATGAGCGGATGGGGAACGGATATTTCACAGTACTTCAAAAAGCATGAAAATGTCCCCCAAAAAACTACCAGTGCATCCTGTATAGCAATGTTATTATGCCTTAAGATTTTTTTAACGTTTGAATTACAGTTTGTTTGCTAATAGTTTTTTCAAGATTATTAGAATAAAATGATTTTATCACCTTCATGACAGGACTAACTGCCTGTTCACGGATTAATCCGCATGTACACTGTGGAAATGCACAGACTGTACTGTGGCTGACTGCATAGTTCTGAGGAAAAAAAGATTTAAGTTTGAAATAATGGGGCCTCGGGTGGGGTAACAGTCAAAGCATTCACACGGAATGCAAGTTGCCTACTGCAGCTGCGGTTCAAAAACCGGCTGCGCCATCCTGGGCGGTGACTGTCTGTCCACCCCAGGGGCAGGGGGAGGTTCATTGCCAGCTCACCGAGGAACTAGCTTGGGCAAGTTCCATCTCGGAGGAGGCGCGTTCATTGCCGGCCTCAGCGCCCGCAAGTTCGTTCGTGGGAGAGGGCAAATCAAATCGAAAATAAAGGTTACCAAACTGGGAGTAAAACATGGGGAAAGAAATCTGAAACAAATTTTTAAAGAAAAAAACTAACAAATATGCACAAATTAACTCTATGGACTGTGTGGTCAAAACTCCATTATGTAAAAACACACCGGAACTTCTAAAGGACCTTCTGAGGAGCTATTTTCAGCAGACAGACGCGAACGGACATTACTGGAAACATGACAGGACAGCAGAAGGGGCGTGTAGCTAAACGGACAAGTCAAGCAGAATGGATCCTGCCCCAATTCACTGTGATTCAATTCAGGGAGGAATGCATGGGTCAGGAGGGCGGGGGAGGGGGAGGGGGCACCCTGCCGAGAGCCCCCAAAACTCACCCACAACCTCGGTCACTTTGACGGGCTCGGCCAGGACGGCGGGTTCGCTGCGGCCACCGGCGTTGACCGCCACCACGCGCACGTGCAGACTGTCGCCCTTCGTCAGGTCCTGGATCACGAGCCGATTGGCCTCCGTCAGCTGCTCGTTCACCACCACCCAGTCGGTCGCTGTGGGGCGTGACGAAAATGAGCAAAGAGCAGGAGAGAAAGGCCCTACATTTCCACAACTGAAATGATTAAGCGAGAACATTTTTAAAACAGAAATAAGTCAGTACCGGAATGCTATTTGTTAAAGTCACAGTAAAACGCATTGTCATTTCTGTGTTAGCCAATTTATATTGAAATGAAATCCTACATGAAAGCATAACCTACCGCCACGAACACTTAAGCTTCATGAAGTGTCACTGCACATTCTGTCAGCCATTTTTAATCACTCTTATTTTCTCATTCTAATGCACCATGATCCTCTGAGATGCAATGATCTCAAAACAAACTGATCAAAGCATTCCGTTTTCAGAGTCGTGGCTCACAACGCAGCTCAGAGATAGGCAGATCAATTCGTCGTGCGCGTGTTAGGACATTTGGACTAAATTGTTCTCATCTTACTCAGTAACACTGTCATCAAGGCATATTCAATGTTTGTGATTCCATTACATTTTCACTATTCAAAGCTACAATACTCACAAACTAGTTTCTCACAGGTTAATTTCCATTAGTATTGAGCAATTTCACAAAGTATCGGTTTCTGGCATCAGCATAAAGCCTTGTTCTAAATGCGGGCTTCACAGATACAGTGACAGCCATTGGCATACGGTGTGCCTAATAGGGTCAGGAGAAAGTTACGAATCAATCTACCGTTGACAAATTGGAGACAGGTGCCACCGACGGGCTAGAGGTGCTAAGACAATTTCCCAGCTAATCTATGACAGATGATTTCAGCATATAAGGACTGAGAATCACGTCTGAGTTGAAACAAACTTGGCACCGTCCACCCGAAAGAGGTTTTCATTCTAAGCCAGGTCCTGGCAGAACAAACAAGACCAAGGTTGCACCTTGACATTCCTTCACTATGAAAAATTTGAGGAACAAAAACTATTTCGGAAAACATGTTTCATTCTGAGCTGGTTAAGATGGGGGGGGGAAGAATGAAACTGCACAACTTTCCTTACATAACTCTGAAGACCGTATGTGGTGTTTAATAATGTCAGTTTGTGGAGAGAATGCATATTCAATGCATGTATGCAGGTTGTACCTAACAATGTGCTATGTTTTTGAAAATTATTTCATATTGTGTGCCGATTACATTCTGGGAACCACAGTAAACATTTAGGCCAATTATCAAATAATGTAACCACCCAGTGGTAAACTAATAGTGATTTCTTGCGTTGCTTCCAATTTACAAAACAAATGCTTCATGAATGCATATTTTACTAGCAATGAGCCCAGATCACATGTAGCGTGAACTATGACAAAATGGGTCTGTGTAAGCAGCATGCATCATAATTTCTATTTTTTCATGAACAGATATGATTGAGAAATATTCATTGTGGAATATTCATGGATTTAGAAACAAAATCAATGCCGGATGTAGCCATACTCTAAGGAGCTCTAATTGTATACTGTTCTAATGAACTCTAACTAGGTACTATTACATTCAGAACTGCATGGAGGTCAAAGGGAAAAACATGACTCAAGGTGCTGATGGGAAGTAGAGTTCAAAACTGGTTCAAAAGCACCCCATAATCTCAACTCCCCAACTTGCCCATAGCACAAAATGGCAATAAACATTTGCCTTGAAAACTCACAAACAACAACACATTCTTCAGTAATTTACACTAAGTTTTAAGTTTTATATACCGGTATATTTAATTATGGTTTTTTTTAACTTAATTTTAACATTAATTCAACTTTAGTTTTTGACACATTTTACATAATACTATAATTTTCCTTCAACAGCCTCCCCATCTTCAACAAGCATTGAAGATGAAAAAAATGTCTGAAAAATAATTCCTGCCCTTTTTTCTTTCTGCGACATCTGCCCAAAATGGCAACAGTGCCCCCCTAAACAGCTCAAGACTAGACTAAACTGCCCCCTGGGCCAAACTCACTTTGGTCTTTGCAATACTCCACAGTGTAGCCATCCAGGCCAGAGTCTCCAATGGTCTCTGGAGGCCTCCATTTGATGGTGATTGAGCTGTCGTTCACATCCTCAACAGTCAGGTTCAGAGGCGCGCTGGTGGGAACTGGACATCCAACCACAGAAGAAACAATTAACATTCACATTAATACATCGAATTAAATAATTTTACTGTTAAAAAACGAATTTGTAAAGAAAATTGCAGGTGAGAGGAAGCTCCTCTCTAAGGCGATTTTTTACCTGCTGGGGGAGGGGGCGTGGGGGGTTTGGGTTCTTCGGCAGGAGGCGCCTCGGCAGCTGGGGCTATGTAAAACGTGCATTTACATTACATTCGTCAAATTCAAATTCAGCAAACACGAAAGCTGGCACTGCGGCCAATGTCTTCCTTCGCAAGTCCATTCCCTTCCAGAATTCCCATAACATTCACTTTAAATTCTGTGTCATAAAGTGAACAGTGTCAACTCATTCTCTAAACACACAACACCAGCTGATTTCATTTGAAGAAGGAAGCTTACACAGTGCACTGGTTGCAAGCATCTCTTTAAAATCCCTGACTTTCCATCCCTGACTTTCCATTACAAATACTTGGAATTCCATTCCCAATGCAGTATACGAAGAATTAACCTCAACCCCCCAAAAAAAAAAAAAAAAGTAATATTGAGCATTTTCAAGTAATCTCTCGGAAGGTTAGTTTACCCTCTGCAGGCGCTTCAGCAGCAGCCGGGGCAGCAGCGTCTTCTGCAGCGGGAGCAGCAGCAGCAGCTAGTATCAAACACTGGATGTTAGACTGATCGCAGAAGCGCACAGGCGCACGCTGAATTGATATGCTCCGGTAAATACAGGTACAAATTCGGGAGGCCTGCACATAGCGTATTGGTCAGTCGTGTTGTGTTAGTTTACGGTCTCAATTGTGCAGAGGCCTCCCGACCTGTAGAACAGGTGGTAGATTGCTAACTGTTCCCATGGTTTTCCTTGGAACGTTGCTTTACCGTCAGCGGGGGCGTCTGGCTTGGCGGGAGCGGCGGCCTCTTCTGCAGCAGGGGCGGCTAATGTTAAAACGTTAAGAGGTTAAATCAATCAGGGCTGTCAGTATTAGGCCTAAGGGCCGCAGTGTCCACGGGTTTTTTTATGGTTGTCAGCAGCCAATGCGGATTTTAACAAGACGTGTGTACTACAATCAGCCAATCGGTGACTCAAGTCAATCACTTAAGCGAGGAAACATAGGCTACCAAAAAACCAAGAGAAACTGCGGCCCTCCAGGATGATGGCCATTGCACATTACAAACCAGATACTGGATGTATACAGATTGCGCAATGGCAACCAAATTAAGACATTAGTGTTGTTAAAAAAGAGTCGTTATTAGACGTGGTACTGGAATAATAACGTAAGATATCAGTTAAACCAAGTAATAGCAGGAGTTTTTTTTCAATCCGCTGGCAATGCACATTCGTCTCGGAACCAAATGCGTCACCAGGATCCTACACCAAGCCAATGAAATGTAGGTCTGCAGTTCTCTACGGAGAGAAAAAAAACCCTGTCCAACCTTAATGTTAATTTACCGTCCGCTGGCGTCTCAGCATCCGGGGCAGCGGCAGGGGGGGCAGCGGGTTCCTCTGCAGCGGGGGCGGCGGTGGCTGATGTTACATTTTAGACGTTAATCGATGGCCGTTGACCGTTACCCACAGATAGTAAATATCCACATATGGACAACACAATGGGAACCATATGGTTATATTTATGTGAAATTACTGGTTACCATCGTTAGACAAGCACCTGTGAAAATAAGATTTCAATTATGCTAATAGGTTTGAGCGTTTATTTTCCCTCCACCCGACAACTTTGCGCATTTTTTTTTTTTTGTCTCTGGTCAAATTGCGTCATACGGAGTCTGGGCCAATCGATGGCTAGTGCGCGTTGTTTACGGTCGTGGAGGGGGGGAAATAAATCATTAAAATATTCATGCATTGTTTTACCATCTGCCGGGGGCTCAGCATCCGGGACAGGGGCAGGGGCAGGGAGCAGGTTCCACTGCAGCGGGGGCTGGTGTTACATGTTAGACGTTAAATTCTGCAGAATGTTAATCCCCACCCTTGGTAGAAGTTCCACAGGTTAGAATCGTAGGGTTATATCTGAAGGTAGTAGTTCTATAGCTGTTTTTAGAAAATGTCCTATGTTTCATATTAGTACCTTGTTGAGATATGCAATATTTAACGTGCTCCACAAAGTAAACACTTGTGTGAAAATCAGAAATAAATTGTAAAAAAAAATAATAATAACAATTATGTTTATGTATTATTCTATTACAAAAATGACAAAATGATAATAATCTAAGAATACATAGGCCTATATGTTTATTAAACTGTCATTTTACCATCAGCTGGTTTCTTAGCTGGTTTCTTAGCTGGTTTCTTAGCTGGTATCTTAGCTGGTATCTTAGCTGGTATCTTAGCTGGTTTCTTAGCTGGTTTCTTAGCTTCCGGCGCAGCTGGTGCGGCAGGTTCCTCAGGGGCGGCTGCGACTGATGTTAAATGTTAGATTTTAATTTGTAGCTGCAAAACGTTAAGCATCTCTTGGTTGGTGAAAGTCAATAGAAGAACACACAAGGACAAGTATTAGTAGGCTACAGTGTTTATGCATACGGATTAGTAGCCCACTGTTACCGTGTGCAGTTAAGTAATCACATTTTCTGATAAGAAAGCGATTAGGGCTAAGCATATAACCATCAGCTCGGTTTTCATCGCCAGGGGCAGCGACAGCAGACGATTATATGGCAGCGGCTGACGTCAAACGTCACACGTTAAATGACAACCGTTGTTAATATCTAATGTTGGACGACAATAGTTAACATACAGAGGCCTTACATTACTTCTGTAGCCATTAGCGCTATTACAGTGCGTGCAACTGGCAGATAAGAAAGCACTGTCAAGCTAAGCACTCTCAATCATTACCACAATTATTGTTTTACCGGCAGCTGGTTTTTCCGCATCCGCCGCTACTGCGGGAGGAACAGCCTCTTCTGGGGCAGGGGCGGGAGCAGCTGACGTTAAATGTTAGACGTTAAATCGTTAATGCCACGTGGTGGATGGCCTATTAACATACAATGAAAGCTTAGGTCATAGGCCTACGTAGCCTGTATCCAGTAGTGCTGTTACAGTACGTGCAATTGGAAGATAATAAATCATTATTAGGCTGAGTATCTTGAACTGCATCATCATCATTATTAGTATTGCAATGGTTATTTTACCATCAGCTGGTTTCTTAGCTGGTTTCTTAGCTTCTGGCGCAGCTGGTGCGGCAGGTTCCTCAGGGGCGACTGCGACTGATGTTAAATGTTAGATTTTAATTTGTAGCTGCAAAACGTTAAGCATCTCTTGGTTGGTGAGAGTCAATAGAAGAACACACAAGGAAGAGTATTAGTAGGCTATAGTGTTTATGCATACGGATTAGTAACCCACTGTTACCGTGTGCAGTTAAGTCATCGAATTTTCTGATAAGAAAGCGATTAGGGCTAAGCATTTAACCATCAGCTCAGTTCTCATCGCCAGGGGCAGCGACAGCAGACGATTATATGGCAGCGGCTGACGTCAAACGTCAGACGTTAAATGACAACCGTTGTTAATATCTAATGTTGGACGACAATAGTTAACATACAGAGGCCTTACATTACTTCTGTAGCCATTAGCGCTATTACAGTGCGTGCAACTGGCAGATAAGAAAGCACTGTCAAGCTAAGCACTCTCAATCATTACCACAATCATTGTTTTACCGGCAGCTGGTTTTTCCGCCTCCGCTACAGCGGGAGGAACAGCCTCTTCTGGGGCAGGGGCGGGAGCAGCTGACGTTAAATGTTAGACGTTAAATCGTTAATGCCACGTGGTGGATGGCCTATTAACATACAATGAAAGCTTAGGTCATAGGCCTACGTAGCCTGTATCCAGTAGTGCTGTTACAGTACGTGCAATTGGAAGATAATACATAATTATTAGGCTGAGTATCTTGAACTGCATCATCATCATTATTAGTATTATTGCAATGGTTATTTATTTTACCATCAGCTGGTTTTTCTGCCTCCACTACAGCAGGAGCAACAGCCTCTTCTGGGGCAGGGGCGGCAGCAGCTGACGTTAAATGTTAGATGTTATGTTAGAGAACAAATGTTGCTAGTTAACAAGGCTACCGTGGGGTCTATAAGTAGATGGTAGCCTAGTCCTTAGTACAATTATAATAAAATGTCTAGTTGTGCAACGACCCAGCTAATCAAATAACTTTTTAAAACGTTTGTTTAGGTTGTGGGAAGCTGTCCAAACAAGTTGTGTTCTCTGGATTTTGTCTGGTCATAAGCGCCTCCTTAAAACAGCTTAACACGTTTTCCAGCGCGGAAAAACTGATATCATATACGTAAATATGATATCATATAAATCTGATATGGGCCTATTTACAGAGTAGCTGGAAAGTTGTGGTTTGGGGGTGGTTAAAAAATTGCTACAACGTTGTTATTCACCATAGCCTACCTTACACAACCGTACTGAAACGTTGTAAAAAGTTGCAATTAAGTTTTGTGGGTAGCGCTGGGTAGCAGATGAATTGTTAAGCATCTCAAATTATTATGATCATTACGACATTAAGCTAAAGTGGTTATTTTACCATCGGCTGGTTTCTCAGCTTCCGGTGCAGGAGCAGGAGCAGGCTCTTCCGCGGCCGGGACAGCAGCAGCTTCAGCTGGCGTTAAACGTTAGATGTTAGATCAATGGTGTCAAACTCAGTGCCACGGAGGGCCATGTGTATGCTGGTTTTTACTGCAGCCTCTGCTTTTGATTAGATAATTAGTTCCATTATTTGCTAAATTATCATGTTGGCTTGCACATAATGTATATAAAGTGAAATTAAATATTTTTGTTATCTAAATAATAATTGTTGAGTATATTCTGTCCTTTAACTTCAAGAATGCACAGAGGTGCATGCATATGGCTAAATGGGTAGTTGAGCCAATTAAGGCAGCAGTAGTTGGTTGGAATGAAAACCTGCATACACACGGCCCTTTGTGGCACTGAGTTTGAGACCACTGTGTTGGATGTTAAACGTCACGTGATAGGTGTGAAACGTTAATGTTCTACCACACACTTCGTTCCAGTTCATGTTGAACGGGCTATAGAACAAGTTAACGAAACCTTTGGGATTAAAAAAAAAGTCTGAAGTGATGCTGAAGAAGACCATTAGGTCATACAAGTAGCCTATGGGATGGAGCGAGAAAGCAAGAAAGCATGTCGCATTCTGTCATTACCAGCAGCTGGCGCCTCTTCAGCCGGGGCAGCGGCAGCGGGCTCTTCTGGTGCTGGTGCGGCAGCCGGGGCAGCTGATGTTAAATGTTAGATGTAAGTCACGGCTGTTGTAAGCTACGAAAGCCAGTAAACTGAGAATTGTATCCGTGCAAAACAAGTAGTTGTGCTACTGGTTAGTACTTCTCTTAAAAAGGTGGGAATGGGCTAATAATACAACGTCTCAGCTTATAATGGAAGTACATTTTAAAGGTTGCGAAAAGCATGCAAGCAAAACTGAAACTTTTTTTTGGGGGGGGCTGTGAAAAGAATTTTAAAAACTGAGGGGAAGGTTACGCTGGGATTTAAACATATAAAAATAAAATAAAATAAAAATTAAAAGTTTTAATTGAGTTAAGTGGGTTACCGTCAGCAGGGGCTTCCGGCTCAGTGGGTGCAGCAGCGGCAGGCTCCTCCGCAGCAGCGGCTAACGTTAAAGGTTAATGCGTCAGTACCATCAGCTGTTGTTATGGTTAGATGTTCATTGTAAAAGACGTCTAGAAGTGTCAGCCCTTAACGGTACAGTGAGGGTTAAAAATAGAATACATTGGAGGATATGTAAACTGTGTATTCCATGTTTTTTTGTGGTCCGTGGGCTAAAAGTATAAAGTCAGGGCAATTCGGGTTTTTTTTGCCATGCTTTACCTTCTGCAGGGGGTGCGGGAGCAGCTTCAGCTGGAGGCGCCTCAGGAGCAGCTTCTGCAGGCGGGGCCTCGGGAGCAGCTTCTGCAGGCGGGGCCTCGACAGGAGCTGGTGCGGCCTCCGCTGGGGCTGGTGTGGCCTCCGCCTCCGCTGGTGCGGCCTCCGCTGGGGCTGGTGCTGGTTCCGCTGGGGCTGGTGCGGCCTCTGCTGCTGCAGGTTCCGCTGGAGCTGGCTCGGGCGCTGGCTCCGGAGCAGGCTCGGCCTTCTTAGGGGCCGCCTTAGGGGCCGGCTTCTTGGAAGGAGCTTTCTTGATGGGTGCTGGTTTGGCTGGCATGGTGCTTGAGGACCCTGAGGGACAGCGAGTCCTTTGAATGAAACGTCCCAAGAGGGTGGCTGACGCATATATATAGAGCGGTGACTTTGAAGTCAGGGGACTCCACCTCCTCCCCCGTGACAACTTTATATATAGCGCGTACCACACGCGCTAAGTCGTCCCCTAGCTTTTCTCGAGGCACCCCGACCAATCTTAAGCACTCTGTGGTGGGCAGCAGATGTACTTGAGCAACATGCGTTTCAACGGAGACTTGATTCGCCGTCCTCCGCCGGCACCTATAGACAAAGGACTATCATAACGCAAATAGGCCTACATCTCAAGTGAATAGTTGTTTTGGTATGTGTGTGTCTCAAACAAACAAACTCCGTCAAATTAAGAATGCTGTGCCGAGACACTAGTTAAATTTGAGCAATTAAAGTTAACTCATTACGATTTTGATAATCAATTAGGTTTTTACTAAATACAAATGCACTAAATTAAGTCCGATGGGCAGCTGGCCAGAGGCAGTTTCTCTACCAAATGAACTCAATGAGAAATATCGCCTTCTTCCCGGGGCCATTGGATAAGTACGTCATGAGGATGAATCAGTAGCCTAAATAAGAATATTAGTTCAACGATTGAACTGGTAGAGTGCTGTGGACTACTTAGTATAAGCATGACTACATATAAATAATGTTTAAAGGATTCAATAATGTATTGCATTGCACTATATTATATTTGACCTTTGTTATCTGCAAAATGCATATAATTGGCAAAAAAAAGTGCATTCCAATCGTAGCCTATGTCATTTTATCGAATACAACATAAGAGGAGGAAGGGAGTATTATTGCACCCGATGTCTCACTTGGCTTCACTATGTTTTCTGGTCTAGCCTATCACTCTGGCGTGCTGGTGCATGCGTCCCTAATCCCTTCGTTATAATCTGGACTCTGCGCTAAATGACTACATTGACATACAACACCGTGGTCAACGAGCTAACGATAGCATCAGCAGAGAACTGGTGACCCTGCCCTGTCAGCATGCGCGAGCCTGGGGGGGTAGGGGCAGAGGGGAAAGTATTGACCTATATATATATATATATATGCTTACATTAAACACATACCTACATGCATATTGCATAATCATAAACTAATCATTTCTTTCTATAAGAAAATATTAGAACCTATCATATCACTCTGTAGCCTACCTGTTTACGTTGATAATTTCCTGTTCAATAGTAATAATTTAATACCAGTGGAAGTATTTTTTTTTTTTTACCGAATTGCAAACATATCCTACCAGCACGAGCATGAATATGATATATTACTGCTCCGTGTAGTATTCCGATATTTTTAACCTTTTAACGTTTTTGAACTATTTAACGTTCTCTCATACATTCATTCATTCATTCACACACCGGACACACACACACGCACACACAAAATGTCATTGACTTTGGAGAAACTAACCTATAGGCTACTATTGTAATTTTAATCTAAGCATGTAGAAGAATAAAACAGTTTTCATGTGTGTATGTGCGTGCCTAGTCGTATTTCTACGACCACGTTATTGTGCAAATATCTGGACGAATGGAAGAATGATTTGGTAGGCAGTAGCCTAGGCTACAATAAACATTTCTACAATAATTGAGTTGCATTTAAGTGTGGACTGTATTCTAGCCATCGTTTGCGATATTCAACGCCATATTAAAAAAGATAGATCGATATATATTTCTTAAATATCAAAATGTAACCCCATCCCACTGCACCTTCCGAATCTTTTGGGGATTCGCGTCCACAAAACCTAAAACGGTGACTAACAGTAGAGATGGCAGTCTCTTTTTTTTTTTGTAAAGTCACGCAATATGGTGTTGGGCCACCCCATACGGCCAGTAGGCTACGTCCTGTGTGCGCCGTGGAGTAGCGTATGGAATGCTGTGGGGGAACGAAAACACTCACATGCTGCTTCACATGCTGTCGGTCAGGACCGCGGAATCACTTGCCATAATTCGCAAGACTCAAAACCCACCTTTTCAGACTCCACTACCACTGAATTCTGTACATCTAGCCAATTGTCATCACCATTGCCTACTTGCTCAACACTTCTTGTATATGTATCTGCCTATTCATTTATATATATTTATATTTTTTTTATAGTGATATAATAACCTTAAAAAGTAATAACCCTTTCCTTCCCAGTGTTACAGGTATGGTACGCAGCTGCCTGCAACGATGTCTATCGCTGTATTACTGCACTGATCTCTTGCGCGAACTATGATTGTTCCTACCATGTATTTATGCACATCTTGTAAGTCGCTCTGGATAAGAAAGTCCGCTAAATGCTTAAAATGTCAAATGTTGTCTACACCCTGTAGCCTCCCATTAGATGCCTTTCATGCCGATGTCCGTGTCTTTCCAATAATTCGAAACATGTTACTTTACTGTATGGCATGACTTTATTGAAACAAATGAACAAGGTTAGACAGATGATTTTTTTTTGTACTGTAGTCTTGGAAAAAACATGCCTTCAAGTACCCTTCTTATCTGTACAGGGCTACTCAGCAAGTTATATAAAAAAGGCTACCCAGCCCAAACTACCCACCCAACCCCAACCCCAACCCCAGACAGATCTTCTTTTTTAACTTAAATTTATTTTAAGTGATTGTTGTCGCGGAATGCGTTTACTATTTACACTGTTTACAATTGTAACGTCCTGTACAAAATAGAAAGAATGTTTTACAAAGGATTGCTTAGGAAAAAAAGAAAGATCTCGTTTCTTAAAAAAAAGAAAAGAAATGTGAGAGAGAGAGAGAGAGAGAGAGAGAGAGAGAGAGAGAGAGAGAGAGAGAGAGAGAGAGAGAGAGAGAGAGAAAAAAAAAAGAAATCTATAATTGTTTAAAAAATCCCTCCATAACACAGGTAGGTCCCATGGGGAAAAAGGCTTTGCAATTTCAAACACACCTTAACGCGACATGCAGTAACATTAAGAACCCCATCGAGTTTGCACGTCAGATACATCATCGTTACATCTTAAGTTTTTCATGTAAAAAAAAATCAAGAGCAAGCTTTGCACGATTAAGACTTTAAGTGTGACTATTCAGCAACCTGTAAAGGCATCGGAGGTGAGGAAGCGGTTCATTTAACAACATTGGACAAAGATCACCATCGTTACCTGACTTGTTAACCTGCTGCTGGATAAAATCCCCAGAATGCAACGCTTCGGGGTCAGACTCCTCGGTTACGGCTCGGAGGTGTCTTAGCCGGGGGCCTTGGAGTCAAACGGAAACCTCCTTTCCCGACAGAACCGCACAGGTCATTATTTCGGTTGAACTACACTTCAAATGCGGAGGCTTCTTACAAACAATAGACGGCAGTTGTAAGATTGCCATTTCGACGTCGCGCCCAATACATAAAACCCTTTTCAGCAACATTTCGGCAGTCAAACCGACCTCTTCTGCATCGTAAAACCTGTTGATAGAATGCCTCTAATGCCTTGCCACATGTAAAAGGACCAGAATCTTTGGCTCGTCCACAAAAAGAGAACACATGTAAACATGCAGGTTAGCTGGAACCACTGCAGCATTGAGAGGAGGTTTGAGTCGTTGCTCAAAGCAGCGCTCGAACATGGTGAACTAAGGCCACAGTGTCCGGGACATTTTGGTCTGTATCCGACACGCTAGAAACCTCCTTTTGCACATTTACATTTACATTAAGGCTTGACACCGTCTTCCCACTGTCTCTATCGGTACTTCCTCTTCCTGGGGGAAAAAAACACTTCAACCACCACCAAAGGCTGTTTGATTAAGAAGAGATCCTTTCAATGTTTCAAATACAAAAACATTGACTTGAACAAGACACTGCATTGGCGTGAACGTGCTGGGTTTGGTGAATTTAGAAGTTTCTAGGCGACCGCTTGTTTGGTTTTTGCCGGAGCCAGAAGAAGTTGCTGCACAGTCCACTGAACGCAGGGCAGTTTCTGCTCCCGCGCGACACGCAGACCCACACAGAGAAGCAGGCACGAACAGTCGGGAGGATTTAACACAGGGAGGGGCCACGATGGCGAAACAGGAAGCAAAAGTGGCTTTCGACACCTGCATGCTCAGGAAGGCAAGAGGCAGCTCAATACGAACAGGTAACGCAGGCAACTCGCCAGCCCCCGCATTGATAAATATTCACTGTAACAATTTTAGATGTCTGCATAGGCAGTTGTTTAACGAGACTTTAACTCAAGATTGTTAAACAGGCGGATAGCACTTCTGCGTCAGGTTTTGTTCTGTTCTTACATTATATTGGTAAAGTGTCCTTAGGCTTTAAAAAAATGGAGTTATTGCTCCTTTTGATATTCCTCTCAATTAAAAAGTCCCACATTTTAAATCCATCGCAAAGACGGAGAAGCATCTCCAATGCAACGCAGAGAAGAACCGTTACAAGGCCGTCCTGAGCAGAGCATCAAAAAAGCCAATTTCATTCCCTGTGTCTGAGCTCGCAAACAAAAATTGTTTTTGTAAATAAAATTGTTTCAAACATTTTGTTTTCCAAAAAAAAAACGCAATACACAAAAAATCTAAATTCATACAAAACTATTTGTTGCAAAAACAAATAAAAATAAAAGAAACATCATTAAGTCTCACCATTAATTCTATTCTGGTAGTGGCAGTTTACTAAACTGGGAAACATTCCCAGTTGATTGGACTGACCTACTTTGCGTGATTTGGCAGAATATTCTAGGACTGTAAATATGATGGCAACTGAGTTCACACGGTCTTTTCTAAAAAATCAAAACAGGAAGTTGCGATTTAGGATCAGACTCACTTGATAGGGTTTCCTGCCTCGTACTTCGTTTGCAGTTTTCTAGCTATCAATAAAGCGCTCACATTCATATATACAGATGATTGCGGTGTTAGAATGCATTGGTATAAAGTCCTAAAAACACACATAGAAAACATTTCTTTTTTCAATACACTGTGTCATATGACACCTTTTGAGAGTTAAATAAATCACAAGCATTATCCGAGATAAGGGTGTAACTGCACCCTGACAGGATCACTCTTTTTTGTAACTAGTTTCCTTCACCCCCCGGGGTACAAAGATGTGCATGCATTGTCAAATCACAGCTATGGAAATCGGGTTTTATCTTTACTTTAACCGTAATGGGAAATTACTGGTCCAAGACTACTTGTGGCCAGTGAATTGTAAAGGTTATTCACGTGCTTTGCCCGCCCCGCCAAACTCTTAACGTGTCACGAGGATTCTAACGCTAAACAAGCGCAATCACAGATTGCAGACCGTGGCCCTTTTGAGTCACCCTCGCCCTCTAGTGGCACCATTTAATTACTGCGCCCTTCTGAATTTGTACAGACAAAAGACTGACCGAGAAAGACGTACAGTACAGTTCGAGGGTAATAAAGCAGCGTTTACTAGACTTACTGAGAAACCACAGTCTTATTGGACTTTCAAGCCAAAGCCAGCAGACTTTTCCATATGACGTCATCTTGTTTCTGGACCTCAATGTACAGTTAGTTAAACTTGAATTGTAACTATGGCTCAGTCACTGAGATCAAGAAGCTCACAACTATCACTGCAGTAACTGCACTAGTGGTCATACATTGTGAATGTATGACAAACAAGGGCTGAACAGGTGCTGCTTAGTGGCAACGCTGCAGGATTTATTGCCATCTAATGGTGAAACGAGGTACTGCCGCCGGTCAGTAATTAAGGGACACTATAGCAAAGGTTTCTTGAGTTTCCAGTTGCAGCCAAATAATACAGCATATCAAACATTCTAAGATATTCTATAAAATGAACAAATTGGTTTTCAGTATGCAGTGAATCGTACATGCCTCCCCTTGACACAGAAGTATATATCGATTTGAAAAACGTATTAATTCATACACCACACTCAAAAAAAGAACTTAATCGGGGGAGAAAAAAACCCAGAAAACACATTTTGAATATGAAGGTAAAGCACAATTAACACTAGGCATGTACATATTAAAGCATTACTGATGCCATCATACCAAAATGTGCCAATGGACAAAGAAAACATTGTTTTTCTGGGTAAAAGAGATGACTGAGTGAGTGAGACAACTGCGATGTCAGCTAGCACTCACTTAGCACAGTTTTAAATCAGTGCGGGTCAACGGCAAAAACAAAATCAGCCATGACGTCATTAGGCATGATGTCATACTTGATGATGTCATATAAATAAGCACTGAACCATAGAAGGTACAGCACAGCATCAAAGAGCCAAGCCTTTTTTACCATTCACTGGTCCTGATTCTGAGTAGCCACCGCGGAGGAATACCGGCGGACTATTCTGTTAGGGATTCAGAGAGGGTTTCACCTCAGGCTATAGTGCCTCTCAAAGTGTCCAATAAGCTGTCACTATAAGTGATAATGGGAGAATAGCAATAGTTAAAAATCAGAACAATGAATGATAGGCCATTTCATGTCATCACCACACCATCTTTGTCATCCTTTTTTGGAATCTGGCATGTTTATCGTCCAAGTGGTCCAACTTGGATAGGTTTTGCTACTTAATCTTACTCTTCTTTGAAGTGTTCATCATCTTAATTAATGCTTTGCTTCACGTTTTCATGAATTCAGGGGAAACTTGATTTATGCTCGGGTAGCCTTGACACAACCTCTGAGAAATTTTATTTAATTCCTGCTTAAAGCCTAAAAAAGTGAATTTGATAAAGTGGCGCTACACATTCCCATTCTAAAATATTTATATAGGAAAATGTAAAAAATAATATTTAAATAAATATGATGAATATACCTTCTAAATCTGGGCAAGTTGCAGTGTATTGTGAAGTGAGTTGATACACCACGGCACTATACTGTATAACGTATGATGGGACTTAATTGGCTAAGAACAGCGCAATGGAGGAAAGCAAACAGCTACAGGCAGGAGTGAACACTGCCCCCGCAGGACTTGCAGGCAAACTGCACCTCTAGTTTTTCTTAAGTCTTTTTTTTTTCTTTCTGATTTCTGCAAGACACAGCACAGTCCCCAAACCTCCTCTAAGGTACACTTACTGACAAAGCCCCAAAATATTACCAACAAAATGGAAACAAAATAAAGTGCATTTTGGCTAGTATCAAGTAAGATGTTAAGCAGAAACAAGCAAGCCCAAGTGCCATTTCATTTGTAGGTCCGTCTAAACCCCCAAAAAAAATGAATTCATCCTGCTACCTGCTGAAGGCAATGTGCACTCATGGTTCGACAGAGAATCACTCGGTACAGTACAGTTTTATACAGTACAGTTGCCTATTGATAGCAGAGCAAGCAAATCCGGAGTCAAGCAAATAATATAGGGAGTTTCTAAATTAAGGCGTTTGTTTGAGCACCATTTGTTTTAAATGTGTGGTCATTGAAAATTGCATATGTGTTGAGAGGTTTGGTCACCACAGCTTGGACAGTTGGGTCGCATAGGCATCTTTGCAACGTTTGCAAACAGGCAGCACAAGCTCTCTATGACACTCGGGCCAAATTCACCAGCACAAGCAAGGCCACATCCGTGTTAAACCCACACTGACCATCTCAAACATCGGATTCACTTTCACCTTCCTATTTGCACCTGTAACATTGAGCTTATAAAAAGTGTGAAACTACCTGGCCCACATAGTTTCCCATAGAACTGGGGAGGAAAGGAAGAATCATGTGGCGACCGCTGTCCAGCTCACTACATTTGAGCCCAACAGGTAGTGCTAGCCACATAGCATGAAACATTATGACAGACTAGCGGGATATTCCATGAGGCATTTTCAGTACCTGAAAGGAAACAAACGCCACAAATCCACAAGTTCAGAAGGCTGAGCTTCTGATAGGTCAGCTCCGTTGAACCCGTGAATTAATTTATCGCTTGAGAGTTGGTTAACTAACTTCAAAATACATCTCATGATCAATTTGAACTTTCGTTTAAAAAAAAAAAATCGAGCAATTGCCATGCGTTAAGATGTTACCCAGCAAACGCCGAACATTCTAGAAGATTGATCACTGTAATCTTGTAGCGCCGCAATAATGTTGGTAAAACATTTCTCAAATGTTGCAAGAATGTCATGCTCGCTGGCAAATGATTTATAATAACTACGTCACGGTTTAATATTGTTTGAAAGTGCTCTGGAGTTCTCAATTGGTTAGTCCTCCAATCAATACAAGATCGGAAGTGAGATACAGCTGATAGAATAGGAGTTCAAGATCATAAACTATTTATGGGAAAATAATTATTGCATCTCTTTACAAGGAAGAGACCACTATTTTACCGGTTAATTCATGGGTCAGTTCATTCACAGCATGTCTGGTCTAGACATTAATCAGATCACATTTGACTGGGAAACATTGGAGATGCAATGACAAGCAAGTGTATGGACCTTGACGCTTCTGTGTGCCTCTGCCTCTGACCACAAGCTGTGGGGACCAATGAGGTTTAAGAATACTTGTCGGTTTATCAAATCAGCAGCGATTTCCTTGAGTGGTGTGGAGGGCAGCAGTAGAACAGGAAGGGCTCCCGATCAAAGGGTTTATTGTCTTTTAGTAAATAGAACCATGTAACATTTTCTTTGAGCAAAAAAACAAAAAATAAAAATAATATGAAACTTATAATAATAATAATAATAATAATAATTCAATTTTAAATCTGTTGCAATGATTGCCATGCATTTGTAGATTTCATAAAAACTTAAAAAGGACGGTACAAATAGCTGTTTTCTGTTCTTTTAGAGTTATAGGTGACATCCCGATAGATTGACTTTTTTTAATAGTACTATATTTGAGTTTCTAGTAGATACAGGACATACTATGTCTGAGAGTTCTTTTTATTGTCTCTGTGAAACCCACACGAAAAGACAAATGGCGAAGCCTAAGGGCCCGACAGCGAACAAGGGAATAACAGCACTAGCCATCCGGAGAGTTCAGTCTTTTCGCTTTCCTCGCGACGCTCAGAGCGTGGACTGGAGGCTGGGGTCCACCATGGTTTCTCTGTCTGGGGACTCGATGTAATTGGCTGCCTCCTGCAGCTTCAGCAGCATGGCCATCTGGAACGGACAGACAGAGAGGGAACAGGGTGAGTGTCCTTCCGGTCAACGCGCACTCGTACCAGGGCCAGGGCCAGGGCCCCAGGGTCATGTGCAGTTTAGAGAACAAATCCTTTTATGTGCGTACAGCGCCTTTGTATCCACCGGTCGCATGGACTATTACGTGGTTCTGTGTGGCTCAGTAGGTAGAGCCTGGCGTTGGCAACGCTTAGGTCGTGGGTTCAATTCCCACTGGGCCCACGTATACTGAAAAACTGTATGCGCTCACTACTGTAAGTCGCTTTGAATAAAAGCGTCTGCTAAATGGCATATATTATATTATATAATTATATATTTAAACAGGGTGAAGAACATGATGACTGCACAATGATGAAGACTGCTGGCCCGCAGAACCAACAGGAGGGGACCGGACCCCAGCATTAGGGGTATGAGGGCGGCGACTCACCAGCGGGTCGGAGTCCATTGAGCTGGGTGGGGTCTCCTTGGCGACCCTCTCCTCGGCGGGCTGGCCCGTGCCCCCGGGGCCCACGCTGGGAGGGGGGAGGTGGAACAGCTTGGCCTGGTCCTGCTGGGCAGAGGGCCAGGGCAGGGTGCCCCTCACCCACTCCACCGGGTCCTCCCAAACTGCCTTCTGACCGTGGACCTGCCGCACCAGAACAGAGAACCACATGATCACAGCCTCCTCCAATCAGAGCTCCAGAACTGCATACTGACACACGCCTCCTCCAATCAGAGCTCCAGAACCGCATACTGACACACGCCTCCTCCAATCAGAGCTCCAGAACCAAATGATCACACATACCTCATCCAATCAGAGCTCCAGAACAACTGACATACTGACACACGCCTCCTCCAATCAGAACTCCAGAACAACTGACATACTGACACACCTCCTCCAATCAGAGCTCCAGAACAACTGACATACTGGCACATGCCTCCTCAAATCAGAGCTCCAGAACTGACATACTGACACACACCTCATCCAATCAGAGCTCCAGAACCACATGATCAAATGCCTTGTCTAATCAGAGATTAAAAACAATGTATACACACACCCCATGCAGCACTTGCGAACAACATACTCAGACACTTTGTCCAATCACACCTCCAGAATCATATGATCACAAACCTTGTTCTGTATCTGAATCGTACAGTACCTTGATGCCTGTACAGACCTTAGTGAGTGGGGGGCGTACAGTACCTTGATGCCCGTACAGACCTTAGTGAGTGTGGGCAAACAGTACCTTGAATCAGAAATACCTTAGTGAATGGCAGGTTTGCACAGACTTAGTGAGCCCACACCTTAGTGAGACCTTAGTGAGAGGGGGCGTACAGTACCTTGATGCCCGTACAGACCTTAGTGAGAGGGGGCGTACAGTACCTTGATGCCCGTACAGACCTTAGTGAGTGAGGGCGTACAGTACCTTGATGCCCGTACAGACCTTGATGCCCGTGAGAGTGGAGAGGGGTACAGTACCTTGATGCCCGTACAGACCTTAGTGAGAGCGGGCGTACAGTACCTTGATGCCCGTACAGACCTTAGTGAGAGGGGGCGTACAGTACCTTGATGCCTGTACAGACCTTAGTGAGAGAGGGGGCGTACAGTACCTTGATGCCCGTACAGACCTTAGTGAGAGCGGGCGTACAGTACCTTGATGTCTGTACAGACCTTAGTGAGAGAGGGGCGTACAGTACCTTGATGCCGTCCTTGGCGCCCTCCTGCAGGTAGGGGATGATGGAGTGGTTCCACAGGTCAATGAACCAGGAGCGGAACTCCTCCACCGTGACCGGGCAGGACAGGAAGAAGCAGGGGCCTGCACACACGGGGCCACAAACGCACTGATCGTGTCAACCGATCACCTACCAAACAATTTACACCAACCTTCTTCAAGCCCATTAGTCCATGAGCAGAAGATAAATAGAATACGCATCTAATTAATTCCCAAATTAAATATTTGCATGTCCTCATTACCTTCTGCTGGTAACATATTTGTTTTCAAAATAGAATACATTGACATGGAGCCATTTAGCAGATGCTCTCATCCAGAGCGACTTACACATGTGCACATAAAAGAGATGAAGTATTCATGAACAGCAGGTTTACACTTTGCAGTAAGAACATCTCACACATGCTGTCTAAAGATGGGGGTGGCTTTCACTAAACTGATGTGAATCTAACTCGCTCTGGATAAGAGCGTCTAAAAATGTAATGTGTAACTCTGCAGTAAAAAACTATCTGAAATCTCCAGACGGAATTCAGCGGTAAGGATGAGAGGCACTGAGTGTGAGAGGAGGCCGGAGCGCTGGGGGGGGGGGAGGAGCCTACCGATGAGGAAGTCGGAGGTGCTGTGCTTCTCCAGGAAGGCGTGCAGGTGGTACCAGAGCTTGGGAACCCAGTCGAGCACCCGCAGGAGGTCCTCGCTGCTCAGGCTGCTCTCCGCCTCCGACTCCGACTCGATCAGCTTCCTGTGCAGGTAGCGCACCAGGAAGCCGTTGGCCGGCTCCACGTTATTGGAGAAGGTCACCATCCTGGGGAGGGAGGAGAGGAGAGGAGAGAGCAGTCATGAGACACGGTGACACACTGATGTTAGTGACCATTTGGCAGAGGTGCTCTGACGACAAAACGATCACACGTTTTATAGAAAGAACTGCAGCCGGATGTGCTTCCATCCATCCATCCATCCATTGTCTAAGCCGCTTATTCCTGGTCAGGGTCGCGGGGGGGGTGCTGGAGCCTATCCCAGCATGCGTTCCGGGCGAGAGGCAGGAATACACCCTGGACAGGTCGCCAATCCATCACAGGGCACACACACCATTCACTCACACACTCATACCTACGGGCAATTTAGACTCTCCAATTAGCCTAACGTGCATGTCTTTGGACTGTGGGAGGAAACCGGAGTACCCGGAGGAAACCCACGCGGACACGGGGAGAACATGCAAACTCCGCACAGAAAGGCCCCTGGCCTGGATTCGAACCGAGACCTTCTTGCTGTGAGGCGACAGTGCTATCCACTGCACCACCGTGCCGCCGCCGGATGTGCTTCACGGTGGAAATTAAATCACATTCAAATGTTAAAAATACATAAGTTGTATGATTTTAAATGATCGATAATGACTCATAGATCCGGATTGCATAGAGTATTATAAGGTTTGAGGAACAGCAATATAGATACAGAAACTGTCTGGAACACAAAGTAGACCAAATAGATTATTCTAGAAGGAGGAAGTACAAGTGTGTGTGTGTATTTTATATATATATATAAACAATGGGTATAAAAAGAAGAAATAAATTATGAGCCATAGCCATTTCCCATCAGTGTTCTTATATTCTGTAGTGTTCCTGTAAAACTACTAATAGGTTCCCAGGTTCCTCATACAGAGAGGTTTGAACACCGGCCCATTTCAAAATAGGAGAATAAAAAGCAGAGTTGGGGTTTGACATCTTTGACACACAGGGTCTTTCTTCCCCTGCGTGTGGCGGACTGTGACATGCCTACCTGAAGCTGAGGTGGAGGCTGTGATTGGGCGTCATCTTCACCGGCTGATTGGTCGTTCCAATGATGTATGGGCTGAGAAGAAGGAAGTGGGGGGAAGGGGGGTGTAACCAAGACTTTTAATGAAAGATTCATAAAAGGTGCAAGGCTCTGAAGTACTATTTTGCTGGATTAAGTGGATGTACTTTTTCTAAATCTGCTTGTGCAGGCATTTGTTTTTCATTTTTGATACAGACTTTTCTTTTTCTGCAGTTTAAGTGTTGGAGATTAGCATTTGGCTATAAACACTTAAAACAATGCAACTGATGCTTGTTTTCTTAACATTGTAACAATGCTTTTTTGCCATGTCCCTGACAAATAAATACAAATGCTCACCATTTGTGATATTTGCAAGTCAAGGCTCCGTTGACCAGCTCGCTGATGGAGGCGGCGTCACTCAGGTCGTCGAGGATGACGACCAATGGGACGTCCCCGGTGCTGGTCTCCCGGTCAATCTGATTGGCCAGGTTGGACAGGTACAGCTGAAGGTCCTGAAAGCCAAGAGGCAGAAGAACATGGGGTGAGTTCAACACCACAACAGACCTTCAAATACATGTTCTGAAACACGAACTCTTTAGATGCTTCGTAAAAATTAGGCAAAAACACTCCTGGCAGATCCTTGAGAATTTTCAACTTAACCATGGGACTACACCAAAGTGTACAACCACATGAAATAAGAAATGTGTTCTGAATATTGGAAAAAGAGACCCATCTTTTAGAATCAACAGTAGTGTGCAGGAATTGTACCGGTGTCTAAAGGGTTTAAAGTATTTAATATAAAGCATTAGCTCCAGGTCTGCCTCATACCCTCCCATGCTCCACTCTTTTCCTGAGTGACCGACACCAGGGAAAAGAGTTATAGGGGTCCATTTTCTCCTGCAGACTGACGTGGCCCCTCCCAGCCACCAGGGGGCGCCCCTCACCTTGCAGGACTGGCGGTGCATGTTGTAGGTGACGGCGGTGCCCTCGGTGGCGTCGCGGCCGCTGCGCTCCAGCAGGTACTCGGCCAGCCGGGTGGTGAGGTAGGTCTTGCCGGTGCCGCTGGGGCCTGACAGGACGAGGCGACGGTGCTTCAGCAGCAGGCTGATGTAGTGCTGCATCATGGGCTTGGGGATCAGCGTCTCAAACACCAGGCTGTCCACACACTTCTCCTTCAGCCCTGAACACACACACAGAGAGAGAGAGAGAGACCTTAACACTCCTCCTTCAGCCCTGAACACACACACACACAGAGAGAGAGAGAGACCTTAACACTCCTCCTTCAACCCTGAACACAGAGAGAGAGAGACCTTAACACTCCTCCTTCAACCCTGAACAGAGAGAGAGACCCTAACACTCCTCTTTCAGCACTGAACAGAGAGAGAGAGAGAGAGAGAGAGAGAGAGAGAGAGAGGGCCTTAACAGTCCTCCTTCAGCCCTGAACACACACAGAGAGAGAGACCTTAACACTCCTCCTTCAGCACTGAACACACACAGAGAGAGAAAGACCTTAACACTCCTCCTTCAGCACTGAATACAGAGAGAGAGACCTTAACACTCCTCCTTCAGCCCTGAACACAGAGAGAGACCTTAACACTCCTCCTTCAGCACTGAACACACACAGAGAGAGAGACCTTAACACTCCTCCGTCAGCACTGAACACAGAGAGAGACCTTAACACTCCTCCTTCAGCACTGAACACAGCACTGAACACAGAGAGAGACCTTAACACTCCTTTAACACTGAACACAAAGAGAGAGTGAGACTTTAAAACTTTTACTTCAGCCCTGATATATTTATTTGCATAGCACCTTTCTGAACCCAAGTACGCTGAAAAGATAAAAACAACCATGAGCAGATACAAGATAAACAGTCAAATCAATAATAAAAAGACTAAAAGGAAAGTCAGTGCCAAAGAGACAGGCATTATAAAAGATTATGTAAATGTATAAATATAAAAATAAAAATACATAAGAGTAAAACCATAAAATACATATAATAAAATCGGAGGAGTGACCGGGCAAATTATGTCAGACTGAGTCAGACGGCTGGAGACGGAAAAGGCGTCTCGACCGAGGGCGAATCGGGGGAGGGGGTCGGTTGCTCATATTGCCGTAGGCCTGTATCCCGAACTGCCTTTTTGCACAGATGCATTGTGGGTATCCTTATCGGAACCCTGGAAGGAGACACAGGGGCAGCTCGTGGGCGTACAGAAGGGCTTGTGAAATCGACACAGACACAGAGATAACTGTGGAGAGGCGTAAAGGATGTAGCCTGGGGGAGGAGGGGAAGGGGGTCATATTGTGTCTGCTGTGTTTTCAGACTCCACTACCACTGAATTCTGTGCATCTAGCCAATTGTCATCACCACTGCCTACTTGTTCAACACTTCTTGTATATGTATCCTTGCTTACTCCTCATAAAAAAAAAAAAGTACTAACCTTTTCCTTCCCAGTGTTACAGGTATGGTATGTAGTTGCCTACAACGATGTCTATTGCTGTATTACTGCACTGATCTCACGAACTATGATTTTTCTTACTGTGCATTAATGCACATCTTGTAAGTGGCTCTGGATAAGAGCATCTGCTAAACGCTTAAAATGTAAATGTTAATGCTGAGAGAGAGGACCTCACTACCTCCTCCTGTTCTACTTTATCATGCATGAATACTTTGCTTGGGGTATTCTTTTGTTGTACTTTATGTCAGAAATATCAGCATATTTAGGAGCATCTTAGAACATATGGCATGATGCATATATTAGTACTGATGTAAAAAAAAATTATGATTTTCAATGGATATAAGGATATCATCGGTTGGAGTCTGGGCTATGTCATTAGCTGTCTATGACTGAGAGTCTGTAGAGGTGGGACACAATTCAGTTGTCCCGTGGACTTCCTCCTGCAAACCCCCCGGGCTAGGTAGTGATGGGAGAGCAAGGCTTCACGATTCCCACAATGAGTGGAGCTCCACATGACATCATAAATTAAAGAAGGCCTCGTGTGAACCAGAGCTCTGAACTGGGTCACTGATAACACAGGAGAACTCCGCCCTTCTCCGTGATTAAAGACGACTCACTGTGGAGCGCTGTTTCCCCCAGGGGTGGGGGTCAGGCAATTTTGAATATCATGGTGGTGGAATTTAGGGGTTGTGTTTTAACATTCAGGGGTATAGGTCATTATTGTCCACCACTATTTTGAAATTCAGGGATATAGGTTATTACTATTTTGAAGGTTATTAAGGAATTTAGGGGTTGTCTGTTATCATGGTCTACTTTGGAATTCAGGGATATACTGTAGGTTATCATGGTCCGGCACTGTTTTCAAATTCAGGGATATGGGTTATTACAGTCTACCGCTGCTGTGAAATTAAGGGGTGTAGTTTATGATTATCCATTGCTAATTTGAAATTCAGGGGGTGTATATTATCATTGTCCACTGGCATTTTGAAATTCGGAATAAAGAAGGGTGACAGAAAACATGGCGCACAGCGGGGGACCCCCTGTTATTCACCTTTAAGGGCCACGGTGATGCAGCTGGGGCCCTTGCCCGTGCAGCAGGAGGGCGTGGTCTCCAGGTTCTCTCCGCCCAGCACGCGATTGGTCTGGTTGATGCTGTAGCTGCAGATGGAGTCCACCGATAGGCCCAGGCTGGTGGCGGGGTCCACCTTGGCGAGGTAGTCCTGGTGACACAAGCAGACATGATGTCAGCCTCAGCTTATGATGAGCGAATGAGGAGACGGGCCCTTGAACAGGGCCAGACCCGGGTCAAATACGCATTTGAAATAGAGGACACAGGCTGGCAAAGGCTATACAGCCAAACGAATTGGCATTAGTGTACGCGCTATTCCTTTTTGGATACGTCCATCCAGTAAAGGCATTGTAACTTAAACCCTCGAACAAGAGTGTCTTGAGTTTGGCTAAAACAAGCCCAGTTTTATTTCATAATCGTTCGGAACACGCATTGTGGCTTTCCTGCAGTCCTCAAAGGATTTGGAATACTCTAAGCTCTTGGGGATTTTTCCAACAAAAACACATCACTAACCAAAATGTAAAATCATATGAAAGAAGGAGTTTGTTCCGAATATCAACAAGAACAGAAGTTTCTCTTAAAATTGTAATATGAAGGAATTTTACTGGTGTCTCTAGAGGGTTAAAGTATTTCAAATAAAGTACTAGACCCAGGTCTGGTGGCAGTGTGGTTTAATTGGGTGCCAGTGTAGTATGATGATTAGGGGACTGGGCTTGGCGCTCAGAGGTTCCATTCCCAGGCACTGCGGTCGTACCCTTGAGCAAGGCACTTAACCTGAACCGCTTCAGTAAAATATCTTATATCTGCGTAAGTCACTCTCGATAAGTGTGTCTGCTAAACGCTTAAAAATAGATCTGATACGAGCAGGCAGACGGGGGGGGACTCGCCTCGAAGGTCTGGCTGATGGCGGTATCCAGCGCGGCCCATTCGGTCTTCCCGTTGACCTTCACCGCGCCGATGAAGAAGTCCTGCTGCTTCACCTCCTGGATGAAGGGGCGAAGAGCGGCGACGTCAAGCTTACTGAGAAAAGCTACTGCGACGGTTCAACATCACACGCCGATCGCAACGTCAAAGCGCAAAACGCATATCCCATCAGCGCTGTGATTATGTTGTGTGCACGGTGTGTGCTAGCCGTTTACACACTTTACTGTTAAAGTTAACCTTTTTTAAAATTTATATCTGAATGTGGATAGTAGTAAAAAAAAAAAAAAAAAACATGCAGTGAAGAAATGTAGCTAACCATGCAAACTATTTAAACCTCTCAAATCGCAGGTTTCCAAATATTTACATCTTATGGTGAGACAGTGCAGTAAACCGCACAAACAGAAGCCTCAAACCGGCTGCCTAAAGGCGGTCTGAAAGAAAGGGGGAATACTGACCTCTTTGAAAAGCTGCTGGTCAGGCAGGCGAATCACCACCCGTAGGCGCATGTCGTCCTTCTGTGACGGGACGCTCAGGACCTCCATGGGAGAGATGCCTGCAGGAGGAGAGAGACAGAGAGCAAGGGGAAAACCTTTTAAAAATTCAGCTAAAATAAACTTGCACATTGACCAACTGAACTACCTGGGTAATCCCTAATCTCAAAGGCTGATGTGTTTGGGTAACAAGTGATATTGAGGTGAAATTCAAGGCAAACTGGGCCCGTTGAGCTGGTACTTTCATCAGGAGCATTTTTACCACAACAGCATGCCTGCGTAGCTAAAGATCTGGGCCCATGTGTACACAGATTCTAAGAGTAGGAGTGCTGATCTAGGATCAGTTGAGCCTTTTAGCTCATAATGGATATGGTTAGGATATGGACAGGGAAAACCTGATCCTAGATCAGCACTCCTGCTCTTAGAATATTTGTACATACGGCCCCTGGGCTGACTTCACTGTTGTGTGGTGGCTTGTGTCGGTTCTGATGAGAACAGTAACTTGGGTCATGGTTTAACACAAGCTGTGCTGGCTGTCATGGTGACGCTCACCGGGGTCATTGCACTCATTGAGGCTCAGGCTGAAGGACTTGGTGAGGGACATGGTTAGGGATTGTCGTGGCGACGAGCCCAGCAGGGACATTAGGCCCGATGGTTGGGAGGTGGAGGTGGGGGGGCCGGTTCCGGTCTTCAACTGGTCGTTCTCCGCCTTCAGGTTCTCCACGGTCGTCTGCAGGTTACAGACAGTTCTTGTGTACAGGGACCATGGCAGCCTGTTGCACCTTAACACTCATGCAATAAGAATGAAACTTTTGGGGGTTATCTTGGAAAAACTCCCAGAATTCCTTCATGGTCTAGTGCAGAGGAAAATGGCTGACGAGTATCCCCATCTCAACAGACCTGGGCCAGATACTTTATTTGAAATACTTCAACCCTTTAGGCACTAGTAAATTCCTGCAGATTACTGACAATTTTTATCCAAAACTAATATATTTTAAATCAAATTTCAAAACATGAACATGACTTCTCTTACATGATGGTACGTTTTTGGGTCAGCGACATGCCTCTTTAAAAATTCTCAGGGAGTTGTTTTCTCATTTTCCCAGCATCTAAAAGCATTTACAATACGGGTCTGAGTCTCGCCAGCAGGGGGCGCACCTGCATGCAGTTCATGGCATCCCGCAGCTGCTCCAGCTGGTGGGCAGAGTTCAGCGCCTCCAGACGGATGTCCGTCAGCTTCATCTCCTTCTCCCACAGCTCGGAGCGCAGGTGTGACACCACCTTCTCCTCATTCTCCAGCTCCTCGGAGGCCTCAAATATCCTGCAGCGGTCCGAAGGACAACGGTCAAAATCTCCATCGGTGCGCCCCAGGCTTTACCCTGTAACCTCGAAAATCCCCCCTGTTCCCGAAGGGCGAAGGGCGAGGGGGAACTTACACGGACGACGAGGCGGAGGTGGAGGGCTTGAGGGACAGCGGCGGGATGTCCTCCCCTCCCTTCTTGATGTGAGACAGTTTCAACTGGAGGGGAGAGAGGGAGAGAGAGAGAGAGGATGTGAGATGACAAAGAGAAAGGAGCAGGCGCCGAGATCCAGCATAGTCGGGGGAGGCAGTGGCGGTGTCTCAACTGAACCACCTGTCAGTCTACAAAAAAAAAATGTCTTTCTTGAGCTGGTTTTGGCTCATTTTGGACTGAATTTGGGCCCCTTCTTGATGCTGAAGGCCTTGTTAAAACAGCAAAAGCTCCTCAACTGGAGGGGAGTTTGTTTTTTGTGAGAGAGACTCTATCTAATCTGGATGTGAGATGACAAAGAGAAAGGAGCAGGAGAAAGAGTGATTGACATCCAGGCCCAAGGTCTAGATCCAGCATAGTCGACCGAGAGTTGAGCACCTGAGGTCTGGACCTCCAATTGTGCAACATCCCCCTCGCTGTAGCCAAGGAATTTTCTTGAATCAATACATCAGCCATAAAGGAAACTTGGAAAATTATGACATTACTGACAAAACAATTCAATTCAAGTAAAGCCAAGACTCCACACCGATTTGATTTCTCCTTCTTTCACCTTCAGTTGGCGAAGTGAGATAAACATTCAGAGGGGGAGAGCCCTTGGGCTTAGCCAGCACATCATTCCAGCAAAGTCGAGCAGTATTCAGGAATCAATGCTCTCTCTCAGGGCGGAGAGACAGGGAGGAAAAAGGGTCTTGACTGGCAGAAATATTGAAGGACCTAAGCCGGAGCTTGAGCTGGGGCTGTGGATGAAAGGCAATTACAGCATTCATCTCTGGCACAGGTGCTATTGGCCCACTTGGCTTTGTGAGTGACAGCTAATTATTCTACTGAAGCTATTCTTTCTTTTACCTTCCTCAAGGGCTCATCGACAATGTCCCACCTGGGCGTGGTGACTTTCTGTGCCTTTTCTGATCAATAATCCTGCGACACTCTGAAGCCGGAGACTGACGAGGAAATAGTTTTGAATGAAACCGACCAAGGAAAATAAAGGGGACCATAAAACGAATAATGTATTAGCAGTTAATACCCGCCAGCTAGCTAACTAGATCGAATTTTGATTAAGTTGGCAAGCTAACTGTTAACTAGCAAGAAACGTTTATTTTGTTGCTCGTTTCCTAGGTGACATTAAACAATCTAGCTGCACACCCACAAATGATAATGTATTTCAAAAACAGGACCCTCGCAAAACTAAATATAACTCATCAAATTTGAATAGGAAATATTCCCTGTAGCAATGACTATTCTAGTTAACAATTACTGTAATACATCTTTTCCATAACTCCCTAGCTTGCTCTGACAATATTTATTATTGTAATGTATAATTTATGATTTTTTGATTATTTACAAAATATGCATAAAAGAGACACGTTTAAACAGATTCCCTTTGTTCAAAACCATTGACAAGGGAGGTTTTTGTTATTATTTATTCAATAACATCTATGATTTTTGTTTATGATTAATGATAAGTTTATGATTTACATAAAATATGCATAAAAGAAACATCCAGTTAAAGAACCATTAAAAATGACCAATAACCATTAACAAAATGTTTCCTTTAGTGAAAAAACTGCCTGGATTGTCCAACCAAGAATAAATTAAGATTGTTGCAGCCCTAATTACAAGCCCAGCTCCTTTAGCATCAAACTGCACTGCCACTCTGCATGTGTATGCATGTGTGTATGTGCACGTGTGTGTGTGTGTGTGTGTGTGTGTGTGAGATCTCTTCTTAGATCAACTGCCTCCACGCAGATCTTAAAAGCCGCTTTCCTCGTAGCGAACACCCCGACCGCGGCATCGCATTCCAGTACAACAAGACAGCGTTTGGAGAATGCGGTGCGCTTCTGGCCCTGGTTGTGAAAACCCTCTCTTCTGCTCATCTGTTCTGGGCACCGCGAGACTCCGCTCTGCCAAACACAAGTCTGCTACCCACGGCATTCCCAACAGCCGCAAAATAACAAGGGAACACTAGAGAAGGTGTTAGTCCGCATGACCCGGTTAGCCGTGCGTGAAAGGTCTGCATTTCAGCAAATTGGAAGTTAGCTGGACGCTTCAGAGGCTCGACGAGGACACAGGAGGGGCCTCCATATGGAAAAATGGCTTCGAGAACAAACACGGCGGAAGATTTATTTGACGCGGGGTGGAACGCTGAATCGCCAATTTAGGCGAAACCGTTTTTTTTCTTCTCCCCCTGCTACTTAATACTTAACACAACATTATGTGCCTCGGCTAGGTCTGAAATGAAAGGCTTGGCCAGGAGGGGCTTGCGTGGGCCTTGGATAAACACAGCGCTCGATTCGATTTCCTTCCTCAGGTCTAACGAACTTTGCTTCCTGGCAGCGCGGCTGGATTCTCCTCAGAACTCCACGGAATTGGAATTAAGGGACGTTTCGAGGAAGTTCACAACGACGTGGGCATATTTTCAAATGAAAACATTTATTTCCTCTATCGTGCATACGAATGGCAGCAAGCATGGCAGACAATTCATTGAGCCCCCCCCCCGTCAAGATTTGAAAAAGGAAATTGGGGTTGGGGTGAATTAACTTCTGGAGGGACTTCAAAAGGGGGCGAGAGCGACGGAGCGTTGTAGGAACGGCAAAGCGCGAGAGATCTCGTGAGAGGCTTTCATCAGCCTAAAGCACCAGGCTGAGAGTCTCCATTACCAAGAGCTCTCTATAGGAGGGCCCATTCATCCCTCAGCACTCTCGGTGTGCGTGTGGCACTCAAGGCTCATGTTCCTGCTTGGGCGGTTCAGCCCGATTGTTTTTCACCCGCGCGTGCGACTGTGCCTGTGCCCGTGGCAACATGCTTGACGTGCTACCGTAAACCCGCCGGGGCTATAAAGCAGAACCTGCTGAGAGGATACGGAGCAGCTGAATAGCCGAGGGTCCGCGGGTCGCTCTCGTCTTTCAAAGCCGCCGTTATTCTTTTCCCGCGCGCCTCTTACCCAGCTCTTCTTCTTCTTCTTCTTGGCGTCGGCGTCCTTGCAGCTGCCCACGCTGGAGTGGCTGCTGATGCTGTTCAGGCTGCTGATGCTCTCCGAGGAGTTCTGCCGCTTGATCCGCAACTCTGGAGGGGAGAAAGGCTTCTTCGTCAGTCTTCATCATCATCACCAATGTCATCACAACTGTCATTATCACCATCATAACCATCATCATCACCATCACAACCATCATCATCACCATCATAACCATCATCATCACCATCACAACCATCATCATCACCATCACAACCATCATTATCACCATCATAACCATCATCATCACCATCACCATTACAACCATCATCATCACAATCACCATCACAACCATCATTATCACCATCACCATCATCATCACCACCGTCACAATTATTATCATCATCACCATCACAACCATCATTATCACCATCATCATCACAACCATCATCACCATCTAAATGTACTCCTGTTCCTAAGGGACAAAGAGCAGCTCTTCCGCTCAGGTCTGCCATTTTTATTTCACGGCAGTTTAGACGACGCCTGCAGTACTCCCTCCCTACCTTTGGGGGCGATGTCGGGGTTATTGAGCGCCACGTGGATGACCTCCTGGGCCTCTGTGTTCTTGGTCTGCAGCTCCTCGATGGTCTCGCGCAGGTCCAGCAGCTCACTGTCCTGCAGAGACGAGACCCCCGCGGTCAGAGCTCCGCCCTCATTCAGCGGCCACTCAACCGATCCCTGATGCATCAAAGGGCAGAGGGAGCACTGGTTGGGGCCTTCTTTCCTGTTGCGTGCGTAATCGTTCACGGATGCATGAGACCCCCCCCCCCACTTGGGCGAGCTTTAAGAGACTGCCCGGGGGAGCGGGGGGAGGATCGTTTGCAGGTCGCCACGCAGAAGGAAGAAGCTTACGCCCCAGACAACGACCACCTCGCCAGCAGTCTAGACAGCTCCCATTCCCCGGGAGCAACAGAGTGTGAGCGATGGGAGGAGAGAAAGCCAGTCGCCCAGCCGATTAACCCGGGGACCGGGGTGGAGGGGACGGCAGCACTGGAATGCTGGAGATATGCCCTCCCTGCCCTCCCCCCTGAGAGATCCTCCCCTCCCCTCCCCTCCCACTCCTCCCAACCCCCATGTCCCGATTGGGCTCTCAGGTGGCCACGGAAGAACCTGTCCTGACCAGGGCGACAGTGTGCTTTAATGGTCAAGGAACTGGGCTTGTAACCCAAAGGTTGCAGGTTCAATTCCCTGGACAGTCACTGCCATTCCTACCCTTGAGTAAAGGAACTTAACCTGAAGTGCTTCAGTAAAACATCCCACTGTACAAATGGATTGTATGTATGGAAATGTAAACCGTGTAAGTCGCTCTGGATGAAAGAGTCTGCTAAATGCCTGTAATGTAATAATGTAGTGTTTAGGGGTCACCGGGCTCTGACCCAATTTGCCCCTCCCGGCTCCCGAGTGGAGCTCGCCTTCCCCCATCCCTCACCCCCGAAGCTCCGGGCCCTGTTTGACATCCAATACGATAGTGTCGGAATGTGGGTCACGTGCACCTACGAGGGGGCTTTAACCCCCAGCGTCGCGGGGTCCATCTGCCCGGCTCGGCTGGCGGTCTGGCTGACGATCCGCTGAAGGCTTACAGTAATTCAGGTGTCTACCCTTCAGTTGGGGGGAGATTGGCCCCCACAGCTTGTGGGTCCCCCCGGTGAAAATCAAAGGCATATGTCACAGCTGCGGATCCGCCTGAGGGGCGCGAATCAAAGCCCTACATTCCCCGCACCCCCCCCCCCTTGCTCAGAGTGGTTTATGAGGTCATACTCAAACCCCCCTAACTGGCACCTCATTTTTCTCCTCGCTGATCAAAGGAGATGAACATTGTTTCTCTGCGTGGGTGCTGTCGCCAGCCGGCGGGTGCATGAATGAGCGCTCACCCCCCCCCCCCCCAGGTCGACGTCGACCGCGCGCGGAAGGAAAGAGGCGGAGCCGTACCTTCTGCTCGGCGCTGACGGAGAGCGACTGCAGCCGCGTGGTCATGAGGGCCAGGCTCTGCTCGAAGGCGGCCACCAGATTCGCCTGCGCAGAAGGAATGGGATGAAGACGTGAGGCTAGGGTTAGTTAGGGTGAGGGTGCAGACGTAGGGTGAGGTAACTGTGCAGGAGGGGGTGGGCGGGACATCAGGCAATCGTGGTTTCCGGGTTTAAACAAACTCCTGAATTTTTGTCTCAAGAGAAAGGGGGCAGGGGAGATGGGGGTGGGGCGTAGTGGGGAGAAGGGTGGGGAAGGCTGTGGCATCAGGCAGTTGCGGTCTCCCTGATTTAACACACACTTCTGAACTTTAGCTCCAGGATAAAGGGGCGGGGCCGAGGGTGAAGGGGCAGGGCAATGAGAGCGAGCGATTGGCTGGCCCCTTTCGAGAGGTGAGGGGACCTACTGGCCTTGATGCCAAAGGAAGGCTTTCAGAGCTCACTTTCAGAGCTCAGACCTATCAAACAAAATGAAGAGTGATCTTTTCTGAGATGACAGTTTCCATCTTTCCCATAACACAGAATCAAGTACAACGCACGTTGGAAAACACAAAAAATCATGCACACACAAAAATGACCAAACAATATTCCTAATGGAGGCCCGTTCAAAAGAGCATAGACTTGGCTGCCTCTTGAAGAGGGGGAAGGCGGCAAGCTAATACTTTTGGACAGAACGCAGATTTAACCCCAATGACGCAAATAACCTTGTCGAAATGCCTGCATGAATGCTGCGGGAATATTGACGCGGATGCCTGGGGCTACTGGGCAAAAGCCTATTGTGGCTCCAGTGTCTTTGTGGTGTCGGTGAAGAAAGAATGAGCACCCCAAATCATAACCAAATTATGCTCAGGAATGAATCGTTCCATCCCTTATCAAAAGCATACAGTAGGCCATACTAGCTCCAAGGGGGGAAAATAGATCGCATTTGTCTGAGTTATGGAGGTAATTAATATTATCTCTCGTTCTCCTAAAAGCCTTTCACGTGCACTGGAACAAAGCGGTTTGTCCTTCCCCCTGACAAATTAGAGAATTAGCGGGCTGCCTCCGAGCCAGTGAGGCCGAACGTGTCCCCGATAGCAGGTAGAACCGTAACCGCTTCCGCAACGCGAAACCGGCCTCAGCCCGCAATTATAACGGGAGAGGCTGCAAGCGTTCGAGATGACGTCCGAGCGCGGAAACAGCAGAACAACGAGCCCTCTCTCCCTGCTCTCCGTTTGTTTTTTTTTTTTTTTTAAATGGCCACTGAGGTTCACTCGTTTCCGCCACTCGGAGAAGTGGACGGACAGCCATGGTGGGTGGGCGGGCGGACGAACGGATGGACGAAACCGCGGTCGTCTGCGACGGGAGACAGAAGCCCACCCTGGCGGCGTGTTAAGGCCCTGTGGCGGGCAGGGGGGCCACCGTTAACTCAGCACCGTCTGCACCGATCAAATCCAATATATTTGTACAGCGCCTTTTCAAAAATGCTTAACAAAAGAGTACCCAGACCTAGACCTCCCCCAAAAGCAAGCCTAAGGCGACAGTGGCAAGGAAAAACTCCCTCGGTCGAAAGGATAGGGAGAAAGCAGACTAAAGTGGGGGGGGAGCCCATCCTCTCCTGGCCGTCACAGGGCGTGTTCAAAAAGGCCGCGTCAGGGTCAGTCCAAAGAAGAGGCTGCGGGTGGCCGACTCTGTGAGTTTGGGAGTCAGTCGTGGCGTGGGCGGGTGGGGGAGAGCGTTGACACGCTCCTTTCCCAGGGCTTTCTGGGTTATAAATCCTCCCGCCTCTGTGCAGAGCGGAGGCAAGGCGACCGCATCCTCCGCATCGCTGCTGAAAGGAGGATTTATCATGTCTGGGGAGGGCCGCATTTAGGTCAGCACATAGATTTTACACCCCTGGGGAAGGGGGGGAGCGCTCCCCTCCTACGCTACCCTCAATAACTAACGGGAATGAATACGCTGCCTTGGAGGGATGTGGGTTCTGGCAAGCCGCACTGTGCAAAGACACTCCTCCTTTCTATCCCCCCCCTGTCTAAGGCCTTGATTCAGTCAAGCTTCGATGCCTTTGAGCAACAAATGCAATCCCCCTTTTCCTGTCCTCAGACACTGTTGCAGTGCTGTTTCAGCACGGGCCAAAGCGGTGTCTGGATTCGCCACTTAAATCTAAAGTGCCCCTAGATTGGGTTTCATGAACCGTCAAAAAAAAAATAGATTTACTTCTCTTCCAAGATGACAGTTTGTGCAGCGCGGTCTTCGTTCCCAAAGGAAACATTATTCTTCTTATTAAAGGTCCCGCTAGAACAGTGGTTCTCAACCCAGGGGCTGGGGGACTGTAGTATACACTGTTTTTGTTACGCCCGTTAATCAATTAAGGTTGTTGACAACGTGCGACGACAAGTTCTCTCACAATTTTTCCATAAACGTATTAACACAATGCGGATTTGGCTCGTTGCCATTTGCTTTGTCTTTGAATTCTTCATTTTCAACAAATGGTTTAGTTTCAGTGACCAGGTTCCCACACTTTCAGCAATTAGCCCCTCACTGATTTCACCCGTCAGTCTATCATTTCATCAATGGTAACCTCTTTCTAAAGGAATCGTTTGCCATGCAGCACATTACAGAAAATGAAAGCATAAGTTGATCTGACTGATTAAGCCCTGGGACATGAATATGGGACATTTATTCTCCGTGGCATGCATGGCTAATTCTGACATAATGTTGCCTTAAGAAGGCAAACCATCCTTTAATGGATATTAAAAATGTCTAATTAAGAACAATTAACAGCTTGTTACATTGAGGGGGGGTTGCAACTGTGGTTGGAATGAAAACCAACATACACAGGGGTCCCCTAAGACCAGGACTAAGAACCACTGCACTAGAAGGAAATATCAGGTCAGACATGATATTACCTCAAATATATTCCAATGTAGCACTTCCGATACACATACATCTTATAAAGTACAGTAATGGAACAGCATAAATAATTTCAGATTTGGTCATCAGGGAAACGCCGTCTTTGTTTGGGGGAAAAGAGGCCCGATGCACACTTACTGTTCCTAATTCACTGTACTTACATTATTCATCTTCCAGGGGCGGTAAAATGAATGGGAAGAACCAAACAGTGAGTTAGCCTCCGCCCGTCCTTAGATCCGCTCGTCCGCTCTGTTGGTCTGACTGGCATTACGACGCACACTGCACACGCACATGAATTTTGTCCCTGACGTGAATGGGTCTGCTCTAAGAGCTGCGCTCACTGTAGTCACCTTTAATATAGACATAAATCTCTCTGGCGCGCACTCAGAGGCTCCCTGCCTGCCTGCCTGCCGCTGAAAAATGGCCCTTTTCTTCAAAGGAGGCAGCGCAGCGGAGAAATCGCTGCTGTGGGAAAAGTGCTGAGCGTGCTTTATTTATCCCGCCTCTCTCCGGTCCCCAGCGTCCCGCCATCCCGGGCAATCCCACAATGCCTCTCCGCGGAAGCATAAACCACCGCTTCTTCAACGACTGGATTTCCCGGCCACCCGGCGGAGCGGAGATCTTTCCGCACCTTGTGGCAAAACGGGTGGAGATGGTTTAACCCGACGTGTGTAGACTCTGCCGTGCCGTACGATCGACCTAGCCAGGGCCGAATGCATATCGACCCTTTTAAAATGAGCCAGACTGTCCTGGGTTTGCCCTCTGCTTTTGTGTGACTAGATTTTCTCTTTCGCACAGATATGCTGCGTTCCCACAGCAACGGGCGCTGGTGTGGTCCTTGTCAGGCTGCTGCCATTAACCAGCGTGAGCCCTGACAAGTGACATCACAAGTTCTACATCATTGTTCATTCTGTACGTACTATAGGCCTCAATCTGACCCCAACTGAGGTTACGGCGTTGCACAGCAAAAGATGTAAAGGGCATCCAATATTGAAAATAGGACTGGAGCCTCGGATAGTGCAGCGGTCTAAAGCACTCGCTTTGCGAGTGCAAGCTGTCTATTACAGCCGTGGTTCGAAACCCGACCATTGTGCATTTGGCTGTCCGCTCCAGGGGAAGGGGGGAGGGTGAGCCGGGATGAGCTCGCTGAGAAGCGAGAAGGGTATAATTGGCCACTGAACTGGGAGAAAACCAGGGGGGAAAAAACAAACAAAACAAAACAAACAAAGAAAATAGGACTGATATGTCAAGTAAAAGATGTGCTCCTCACACCACTCACCCCCCACCCCCCAAAATGAATCTCCTCTCCAGTTTTTTGTTTTTAAAACTCCTAATTCCAAATCAAACCTGCTGACGTCCCAACCCTCTTAATCCTCCACCTCCAACCATGTTGCCCTGAAATCGTGGTTTGAAGAGGTTTACAGCTCTCTCTAGATTAGGACGTAAACGGCCCGTTCTCATCATCATGTATTCTATGTTCTAACTGATCTGACACGGGCTCGCCAAGGTGGGTAACACGCAGAGGGCATGCCGGGATACGTACATTGGCAGAGAGCTGGGTGGTGAGGTTGGCCACTTTCTCCTGGGACGACTCCAGTTCCCTCCTCAGCTTGCGGATTTGCTGCAGAGGGAAACAAACAGAGAGTTGGTTTACTCGCCCACGGCCTTGGGAGAGAAACGCTTCTGGCGTCCGGGCCTCTGTGAGGGCGACGGCCCTCCGCCCCGGCCCGTCAGAGCTGTGAGTCAGAGGCCGCTTGTAAGAACGCTAACGGCAGATATCGCTTTCACCGAGCGGCGGTTTAGTGCCCTGCGGTGCCAGGGGTTATGTATCCAGAATATGCAGACTTGTCCAATTTTTGATTTGAAAAAAATAGAAAATCGAAAAATGAAGCATTTGTTTGAGGTGGCAGACGGGATGGGATGGGGTGAGATGGAGCTGTGAGGTCACACCAGGCCTCCGCAGGCTGGTTGAATTCCACCGTTTTCATTGGCTGTGGGAACCCTTGCGACTCACTGCGGGAGCCCGAGAGAGGTGGTAAGAGAGGCGCTCAGAAGGCCAGACTGCCACCAATGACACAAAGCCGTTTCCCACGACAACTCAAAAAGGTGGAGATGAGACATGGAAATAAAACAAGTCTGGGGGGGGGTGGGGCTGGAGTCAAAGTGCGCCCCCTACTGATGCCGGAAGGGATCGGTCACCCTGGAGGAGTGAGAAGGCTGAAAGGGAAAGGGGGAGGAGGCGGGGGTGAGTGATGGATGAGGTGGGGGCCGTGCGGGGCGGTGGGGGTTAGACAGAGGGGGCTTACCTCTCCCTGCATCCTCTCTTCAGCCTGAGGCAGCGTGCAGGACAAAGAGAGACAGAGAATAAGGCACTAGCACTAGAGCGGGTCGGGGGTCGGGGGTCAGGGCTCAGGGCTCAGGGCTGCGGTCTACAGGTGCAGCAGGGTTAAAGAGTGAGGTGGGGGAGGAGTCAAGTCAGCTGTCCTAACAGGTGAGAGAAGTGTGTATTGGTGTGTAATGCTGAGTGCAGCGCTGGTGTGTATTAGGTGTGTGAATCTTAATGTGGAGCACAGTGCTGGTGTGTATTGGGTGTGTGAATCTTAATGTGGAGCGCAGCGCTGGTGTGTGTTAGGTGTGTGAATCTTAATGTGGAGCGCAGCCGGTGCTGGGAGGATCCGCAGAGCTGCGCTCTACTGATGGAGCTGGTAACCACGCCGACGGCTGCCTTTATCGAGGGCAGGCGGACGGAAACTTCCGGGCCTAAATCTGCTGGAGTCTGCAGGACTCTACTCACCGAGGAATAGCTGGATGAAGCACTGGATGCCAGGGAGAGAACGGAGCCATGAACTGTGGAGAGAGAGAGAGAGAGAGAGAGAGAGAGAGAGAGAGAGAAGAGAGAGAGAGAGAGAGAGAGAGAAAGAAAGTACAGTAAGGCAGAAAGAGAGAGAGGGAAAGAGAGCAGAAGATAGATAGAAAAACACAGGGACAAAGATTGGGGGGGAGGGTAAGAGAGAGAGAGAAAAAGAAGGAAATAAACCAAGGCAGAGCGAGAGAGAGAGAGAGAAAGAAAGGATGGGGCAAGGTAGAGATAGGGAGAGATTGACAGACAGAGGAGGGGGAAAGAGCAAGGCATGTGATTACAAAGGGTTTTAAAGTTAAGCGCATTTCTGTAAAATCCTGCTGTCTCAATGGTGCTTTGAGGTGCATCCATTTGCCACAAGCACCGCAGAAAAGTTTGCTTATTGCGTGTGTTTACAGCTAAAGGCCTTGTAGCTTTGCCTCCGTCAGCGGGTGCTTCTTACTGGATCGGGATTAGAGACATATAAACTGCGTTCGAATGCTGGAGACGCAACAACAGACAAAATGTAAACGAGTAACGCTAGCTAAACTGCTCATTTAGCGCAGTGGTAATGAAACTGGGTCAATCTGAGTCGGGGCTTTGCATAATTGTGTTGTATAACAAGGGGAACTGCTAACAAACAGAGAGGAAGACTTGAGCTTCTCTGGTTACAACAAGCTGAGGGGGGTGCAGTAAAAGTGGTTTGTGGTTTTGAGGTCTCACTGGCAGGGGGGGACACCGTGGCTCAGGGAACATTAAGCCAGGCCTGGATGGCCATAGTCTCAACATTAAGGCCCAGTGGAGAACGATGGATCCTTGAACGACGGCGCTTATATTTAAGACCCAATGAATTTATACAGCTCAATATTTACTGGAGCGGCGCATACTAAAGCACGTTGCTCGAGGGCACAATGACGGTTTTACCGTCCGGGTCTCCATCGCGAAGCCGCATAGTTATTAGCCCCATTCTCTAACCGCTACGCCAGACGAGCACCATAAATGGCAGGATTTCGCTCTCTGAGCCCCAAGGGAGAGAGACAGGAAATTGGCTCAAATCAAACTAGAAAAATAAAGGCTTGTGATTGGGTGGGAGTAAATAATGTATTTCCAGCTGAAAAAGGAGTGGGGAGGAGGGTGGGGGGACACTCACCATCATCCCCGGGTTCGCGGAAGGATCCGGAGCGGATCATGCTCTTGGGCCGGTCGGCCAGCGACAGCGTGCTCCCCAGGGGGGAGGCGGCGTAGAGCTCGAACCCGGCGTCGTGGGCGGGGATGCTGTTGGAGCGGGTCATCCGGGGAGGGGTGCCGTTGGGGGTGGGGGCCACTGCGGGGCGCGGGGGGCGGAGAGGGAGTAAGGAAGGGGTGCACAACCAAAGGGTGTAGGTTTCATTTGAACATTGGGGGCGGGGGGCACAACACTGTCGCTGCCCCCAATGTTCCAAGTCACGTTATCTTTTGGGGACACATTCCCCAAAACAGAAGGTTCGCACCAGGCTAGCTAGCTAACCAGCTAGCCAGTTGGTCTGAAAGCTAGCCTGCAATTACCAAGACAAGCTTGTAGTCTTTTTGCGTGTATATCCCGACATCCTGTTGGCCTTTTTTAAAACTGCAGTGACCTTACCCCTTTACGGTGTGGACAAAAATGGGGGGAAAGGGGGCATTTTATCACCGCAAGGGCTGGGGGCGTTTTATACTTCACATTACAACTCAACATGGCTGCCACTCCTCTATTCTCCTCTGGCGCCAGCAGAGGGCGCTGTGCGGCTCACCCACTCACCCACGTTGGTGAAGGGGCCCTTGCTGGAGCAGGACAGGGAGATGGAGATGGAGGTCGGCGAGGGGAGATGCGGGGGGGTCCCTGACTCAGTCAGGCTCACGATGGTGTGGGAGTGGCGCCTCTCCTTGCCCTCCTCCTCCGATTGGCTGGTGGTGTAGCGGCTGTGGGGAGGGGAGACGGGTGCAACGTCATGGACGCGGCGAAGCGAACGGAAAACAGGGCTGTGCTTAAATATGTAAAAATCAGCTGAATTCACAGCGCCGTAAATCAAGTCACCTTAAGCCTTTCTTCGGCAGGGTGTTCCGGTCCCTTTTCGAACTGCAAAATGAATGGGAAAAAAAAGGGACGATATTACTGCATGCCTGACTGCCGCAGATCCCACAGGTTAACCTGTACCCCCCCTCACACTGGGGGGCAAAGCAATTATAGCAGCAATTTTAATCCACATTCAATGAACGTCTGTCATCTAGCCCATCGCAGAAAAATGACTGAGCCAGCTATGAGGCATTGTCATAAATCTAGAGCTACACAGAGATTGTAGTATTGTTACGCATTGTTCAAACTTGCAACAGTATTGTTACCGTGGAGTCAAGAAAAAAATCTGGAAAATGGCCACTGTTTAATTCATGCATAGTCCTGCATCATAAATCCACAAAGGAGGTATGGATCAATTAAACATAACTCCATATATACGAAAGAGTGTGAAATGTGCTCCGGACATTCTTAGCAATCAATATACATAAATTACTTCTTTATGATTATGCTTCATCCGCACAATAGGATATAGCCTGAATCACACTTAGCCTTGCAGGGAGGGCAACTGCTCCTAATTAAAAACTATTCTGCAGGGCCGGTATGAATAAATGACATTTCAATTAACTGTATCATTCTTCATAAAACTGAAGACCCATCTAGCATGGAAAATCAGGGCCACCTTCCCAGAGGCCCCTCAGGGTAATGATGCCCTTGGTGTGCCCTTGCCTGCTGGAGGCGGGACGTAGTGTGTGAGTGACAGGTGAGCTCAATACCATGCCAGAACACTGTCATCCCAGGAGTAAGCAACCAAGGAATCCGACACAAATGTTTGACCCATCACTGGTTTGCACCTATTTACCCCTTAGGTATGTTTACCGTCTGAAGCATGTTGGCTGATTCTGGACAATCTGAGATTTGAACCTGCAACCTCCTCGAATGCACTAAAACTTGGTTTTGTGTGACTCATTGGGTAGAGCATGGCGCTGACAATGCTTAGGTTGTGGGTTTGATTCCCATTGGGACCACATACATTCTACTGTAAGTCGCTTTAGATAAAAGCATCTGCTAAATTGCATGTATTATATTATTAGAAAACTCCACGCAACGCGTAGTGGATGTGCATCTCTCCCACTCCTGACACCGCATTTTGCACCCTTCAAACTTCTAATCGATGGCATCACACAGTGCCAGAATTTTGACATATTACCCGTGGTAACTATTTATGCTACCCGTTACCTACTGATAGTGAAGCCTTTGGGAGAAAATCAGGTTTATCCTGGACTCAAACCAGCAACCTTTCTCCACTGCCCTGACCACAGCTCCAAGCAATGCACGATGGCACGCAGTGCCACTAGCGCAAAGAGGACTCTGGTCCCGCTCGCGTGGTTTCAGTGTTTATCACTTCGTCACTGCTGCCTTCGGGGCGTGTCGGGTTAAACCAGATGTAGAGGGGTGGGGGGAGGAGGAGACCCTGGCTGGCTTATACAGCTGTTACTGGTCTGGTGATAAATACCTCCCCCATGTTTTTTCAGTCTGGTTCATCCCCCCGTCATCTCCATTGACTGCGCCGCCGACTCTGACTGCGTGCCAGACGGCAGAAAGCGCGCGGGTGTGACAGCTCCTCACTGGGGCCCTGACAGTCACAACTGTGAAACTCTGCCAATCATCACTCTGCTGCTGGATGCTGCTGTTTAACAAAGGGCATCTTCTCGACAACAAACTTTAACGAGACCCTCACAAAACCGACGCGCCAGTGAGCGGCTTCAGAGGATGACATCACAGGCAGACGCTGAGCAAATAGCTCAGTGGCACGCCAGCGCTGCGCTGCACGCTGCTATTGTTTCAGTTCCTCAGTCCGGTCGACAGGTGGAGCTGGCTGTACTGCGGCAAGTACTAAAGCCGTCTCTCGGGAAACCTGTGGATAGTGGACAGGACACTTGTGGTGGGTGCAGTCGCACCTCTGCGGTGCTAAAGCGCAGCGATTAGAGCCGTAATGGCGGACGGACGGACGCAGAAGCATGGGGGGGCCACGGGCCAGTTCAGTTCCCCCGCCCTCATTGGTGAAATGAAACAAACGCTGTTGCCATGGTGAGCGGAGCGGGAAGGGCCATTGCTCAGCAGGCCGCCGGCAGAGAGAGAGGATCAGACGGAAGGGAAATGGGGGGGTGGCTGCAGCCCCGAGAGAGGCGATGAACCTTGTGACTTTAAGACAGGCCACATTATTTTTCGATATTTTTCCTTTCTGTATTTCATTGTGGATGGGTGTTGGAAATTAGCCCTTGGCTATAAACACTCAAAGCAATGCATCTGATGCTTGTTTTTCAACAGCTATATGCCTGATAAATGAATAAATAATAAAATATTGTTATTATCATCATCATCATTTGGGTGCCTCTTTAAAGTGTAAGTTGAGAAGGTGGGGGATTTGTTTGGGGGAGGGGGGAACACACCTGTCCAGGAGAGTGAGAGAGGCCCTGTGGCCTGCGCTCCACCCCCCCGTGGGCCTCTCGTCGTCCCGCTCGCGGGGCTCGGCGCTGGGGTAGGCCCCGCTGGGCGGGGGCAGGCTCATGGGGAGGGGCAGGGACTCCATGCTGCGGTGCAGGCCCGACAGGCGGGGGTACAGCAGGGGCGCGCCGCTCGGGCCCAGGGACGGGCCCGGGAAGCAGCTGGCCGAGTTCACGTTGAGGACGGGGGCGGGGCTGGGCGTCAGGCAGGGGGGAGGACCCCCGGAGCTCGCCAGGTCCTGGAGCTTAGAGTAGGGCGGCACCTTTGGGGGCAGCTCGCTGTGGATGCCCACCATGGCCGAGTCCAGGCTGTTGGAGTTCACCTTGTCCAGGTGGACCAGACTAGGAGGCTTGCCCAGGGACTTGCTTCCTGGTATTCTACAAGAAAGGAAAAACACACAAGACAATGTCCAAGAGCGCACCTGGAGGACTTTTAAGACGCTGCAAATGTGTAATAATAAATATGGGTAAAATGTCAAGGGGCTACATTCAAGAGCCCAAAACGTTGTCCTTTATTTTGTGAGGAACTTCTTATTTAAATTTCTCTTCATTCCCCAATTTGGAAGCCGTTAGCCTCGTGCCATCGCTGCAACACGCTAGCAAGCGCGTCCTCCAAGACGTGCGCAGCCACCTGGAGTGCGCCCCATAAAAATGCTCTCTGTTCTTTGCCGCTGAATTTAAAGTGGGAATTCGACTAACAGTGAACCGCACGGAATTCCTAATGGGGCACCACTAAAACATGCAAGCCTTTTGTAGGCCTATAAACGCTATTCTGTCTGTCTAATCCAGAGCAGCCAGAGGGCTGCCGTCGTCCCAGGCAGGCTGTCTCAGGTACTGCGTCACAGTCTGAGAAAGCAGCTGCGGTACCGCCCACTCTGAGGGCTTCCTCGTCTGACTCTTATCTGTGTTTGCTCACCGAGGGAGTGAGGGACGATTATGGGATGTGGCTGGTGATAAGTGGAAGGCAAGGGGGCGGTGGGGGGGACAGCTGTTGCTGTCTGCACCTGGTGACCTGACTCCTGGGCCTGACAGTAAGTGCACCTAGGCTGGGCCAAACAAGCGTCTGACATAATACAACAAGAAGGGGGGAGAAGCTTAAAATGCACCAAAGGCTGATCTCGGTCTCCACAAGGTTCACCCTAAAACGAGCGTTTGCCTACATCTAGTTTGATCTTGAAACCAATCAGGGGAATCGTCAATAAGGATCTGATTAAGAACTGAGGTTATTGACTGGTTGTTTGTTCATAGGCTGTTGGCATCTCTCACTGCTCCTGAAACTCAACACTTTGGCTTTTGAAAGAAGAAGAAGAAGAAGAAGAATAACAAGAATAAGAATAAGAAAAAAAACTGCTTTTGCTTCCCTGTGTTAGGCTGAGGTACAATTTCATCAAGAATCATGGCAAACCTGTGGCAAAGTCTCATGGGAAATTGAAGGATATAAATCATAATGTGTGTACTAGACACAAGACCGTGGAAAGATACTCCTGGATCTCCAATCTGCACTAGCCGAATCCCTTTGCCTGGTCAGCATCAGAGTTCAGGGCAGCTGGCCCACAGCAGTGCAGCACTCAGAAGATGGGCTCATGATTCAGAGGTCATCCAAATTACCGCTCTAATGAGAGGTTGTCTAAAAGCCCGTTGCGATGTCGGTTTCCAGCAGAAAACTCAGGAACGTGCTGCGCACTCGATAAAGTGGAGGGGGTTGTGGTGGACGAAATGAAAAATTGGCCACACTCTTCACATACCGACACTGATGGGGAAAAAAAATAAAAATCTATGGATACAAACGTACTCTCAACGTGCTGTCGGTCAAACAACTGCAATAAAAGTGGATCTCATGGGGGTTACGTTTATATTCGTTTTCACAGCGAGTTTTGTGTCGAGATGAAGGTTCTAGGGATTCCCGACAGTGTCGGAGTTGTCTTTGTGAGTTATTTATCAAAACTTCCACAGCCCTGCAGCAAACCTTCAGTTCTATGAACGCAAGGTTACCACTAATCTCGACTGTCAACGAGGTGGCGATCTGAGGATTGCTCATTGTTTCAGGATTGAACACCGAGATATCTGCTTCAGTGAGCAGAATGACAGACTCGATTCCAGAGAGGACAGTGTCTGTGGGTACAGGGGAGAAAAGCGGTAAGCTTGAGTGCACCACAGCACAGAAAGTGCAGCATGGGAGTGATTAGGAAAGACAAAGAGCAGGCAGGGGAAAACACCTGTGAATAATAAGAGACCAAGTGCAGGGGGAGAACATGGAAAGCGATTAAGGACATTTGCGCTGTCCTCTGCAAAGTCACTGGGCCGTCCACTCAGACTCAATATTTTCCACTTAAAATAAGATGGAAATTCCCAATAACGGAATAAGATTAGGGGTTGTCAACCTGGTCTTAGATCTGTGTTTGACCAGCAAACGTTTCCACCCTCACATGATTCCTGAATTGACTAAACTGAAACTGAACTGTCCCCAACTCTGGGACCGCTAAGGGCCATTTTGTGTTCGGCAGGATGTACTGTAGAGCAGTGTTTCCCAATCCATTCCTACAGGGCACACTGCCCTGCATATTTTCATTCCAACCTCCGCTCCCAACCTATCATCTGCATCGGTCGTCTGTTAATGATCACTTGAGCATGATTAAGTGGTGGTTGGAATGAAAACATGCAGGGCAGTGTGCCCTGTAGGAATGGATTGGGAAACACTGCTGTAGAGGATACTCCCCGTGCAAGGTGAGGAAGGACGGTTTGTGTTGAGGAGGAGAGGACGGTACGGGAGAGGCGCTTACCTGTGCGAGGTGGGGGAGGACAGCTCGGAGTACTTCCCCGCGCTGGTCGGCCGCAGGCCCTGCAGTTTGGGCCCGGCCTCCGCGGAGATCTGGGAGGAAGGGGCGGAGCTGGGCTTCAGGGGCCCGCAGTCCGAGTCCGACGCCACGGCCTTGGCCTTGGCCTTCTCCTTCTCCCGGTCCGTCTGGTTGACCGGGCCCATGCTGGCGCGGCCCCCGGGCTTCACGTTGCCCGGTTCCTTCAGCCTGGAGCCGCCGGGGCCCAAAATGCCGGAAGGAACGGGTTTGAGGCTGAGCAGGCCGGCGTCCACGTTGCTGCTGACCGGCCGGGAGCCGGGCCGGTTCGTCAGGCTCATGGCGCTGGACTTAGCCGGGCGGGGCAGGCTGCGGTACTGGATGTTGTTGCGGGCATTGGGGGAGAGGAAGCCCTGGTCGCAGTTGGACACGTCCAGGCTGTTCTTCCTCCCTCCTCCTCCTCCTCCTGCGGTTCCGCTCACAGGCTTCACCGGGATGCCCGAGGACTTGGGCGTCTTGCCCACCGTGGCCGAGCCGCTGGAGATGGTGGTCCCGCCGGCGGTCAGCACCGTGGCCGTGCCCGTGGCCGGAGGGGGCTTCTTGTAACCGAAGGAGCTGCCGGCGGAGGGGCGGACCAGGCCGGAGGGGGGCTTGCGGTGCTCCCCACGTTCCTTTCCCGCGTCCGAGGAGGACCGCTGTAGCCCCGTCGCCTTGACCGCCATCTTGGCCTTGTCCACCGCCTTCTGGTCGCTCTTTGGTGCTGGAGACGAGAGACAGAGAGTGCACGCGGTCATTCCATTAATAGCCTCACTCGTCAGGCTCATAATTGTACAGCGCAATGAGCCTCTGACCAGGTTGACACTGATGTGAGAGAAGTCTACCCAACTTTCCAGGGACGTGCTTTGGTAATAAACCAATGGTCAGTTTCTACTTCTGACGAATCACGATCTTGTGTAGGCTGGGCGTACTGCTGGCTAAAATTTGCCAGCGCCAATAAAATCGCAGGGAAACCCGTCTAACAAACTGTAACTTATTTTTCCAGACACTCTAGAGATGGAGACGATTCCATCAGCGAGCAATGCGTCGTTCGGCCCCGCTCTCGCTGTTATCGCTCCGTGACGGTGAGTTTTCCAGGCCTCTGAGCTATAACTGTCTATTCCTGGGTTTCCAGGAAGGAGGGAGGGTGAACTCGAGGTTAACGCGTGACACCACACCCTACGGCAAACCCGGTTTTTGATGCCTGACCGGCTTTTCCACCGTGTCTGAGGGCAGACTAGCTCACCGCGCCGCCCAATGGCTGCGTGCCCTCGCCGCAGAGAGATGAGCTCAATGAGGTCTGTCAATGTTGGAGTCCGTTATTAGCCTCGGCGGCTGCTGTGGTATCCCTGACTCCAAAGACCTGTTTAATTAGTTAGCCATAGTGGGACAGACCCACTACAGACTCAGTAGTCCCCGTTAAACTGCGGTCATATCAAAACAGACACAGATGTGCCAGACCTATGAGGAAAGACGGTATCGCTGGAAGATTTCTGTACACTCGATCGTCACGAATCCTGAATCAGTTAAGCCTAACGGGGGTATTTCGAGCGATTTACAAACACATTAACCGCTGTATTTTGGTCGTATAAAGGCAACCCGACATGCAAATTGCAGACAGCGGAGCTGCCAGTGGACAAGAGGCAGACATCTGCATTCACTTAGGGATATGACTCGAGTCATGACTTGATCCCGGTGGAACGTGACGAACATAGGCCTCTGCCCTCAATACAAAGAGTGGACTCATCCGAAGCCTGGGTGTAACAGCGATCCAATAAATTCACTGCATTCCGCGACCGCAAAAAGCTTGGCTTTCAAAGCCCTGAAATGGACAGGATCAATCAGAAAGCTGTTAAACACAGGACGCATGACCCTGCGCTAACTATTGAACAGAATTAGTGGGGTTTTTTTTGTTTTTTTGTTTTTTTTGCTACAAACACCATGTTAAAGGGGAGAAAGGAAGACCCTTCCGCTAGTCTAAACTAATGTCTAAACTAAACTGGTGTCTAAACGTGACCCCGGCTCCGCCCTTTGTCATGAGGTATGTTTTTTTAAACAAATCCATTGTTCGGCAGAGCTGAGGGCGAGCATGTGGCCCGCTTGGCATCGTCCGCCTAATGTGACACGGTGCCAATGCGGCCCGTGCCGGGCAGTGCGCCAACCGCAGCGTGCAGGACGGCACGGTCCGGCGACAAAGAGCTCTGCGGAGATCACCACAGCACTCAGGAGAGGGGGGGGGGGGAGAGAGAGATTTATATTATGTAATATTCTTCATTGCATTGCGCTTTGAAAATATAAATATTGTTTTTGTTATGCCAACAAAATAAACTTGAATTGAATTCCAAATTCAATTGCGAGAGAAAATGTGTTTTTTTGCGCGCATTGTCGTTTTGGCAATGCATCCAAATGTGTCATGCCAGCATTTTGAATTGAAGTGAATAGAAAGAGAGAGAGAGAGAGAGAGAGAGAGATAAAGAGAGCGAGAGACTGCCGTTGCATTCTATTTAAAGGCTACAGCTCTCATTCAAGGTATTAACTCTCTGACAAAGTACTACTAGAGTACCCCACCCACACCCACACTCCTCAGTAAAGTAGTTGATGGACTAGACCATGCAGGACACAACAAAGGCCCACTCTGAGTGGATTACATCAGTCCCTCTCAGGGTATTTCCAAATGAGGCCCCCCAACAACAAAGGGGCATGGCCACCAAGAAAAGGAGAAAGTTACTTACAATAGTCACTTAAAATAGAATTTTATGTTCTGCTGAACTGTGCCGTAATTCATTTAGACAACTTTATTATGTTCCAAGATGTGAATTCCGTAATTGGCTGTCCTTAAACCTCTGCAAATTCTATTTTGAACCTCACTCAGGGCTAGTACTTCCAAATAACCTGCCCCCTCCCCCACATAGATTTTTCAATGATGAAAATAATATGTTCAATTTAATCTACAATCAATTCAATTTAACAAGTAGTGGAGTAGCATACATCAAATAAACTCCACTGTTACTGTAAAGCAGTCTATACTGGCTGTTTTATCGCCCCCATAATTCTAGAAACCATAGACCTTTCAGCAGGTACTCATGTACAGTTCAGAGCTAACGACAAACACTAAAACAAACCTAACATGATTCGAAAAACAGACTTTTACCGGCGGAAAGGGACATGAGAGGTTTACCACCGAATGAAGCCGGGGTCCCAGTTTTTTAACGGCAGGAACAACCACCCCAAATTACAGCCCGGTGCTGTCAGCAGGCGCGTGTTGAAAACGTCGACATTCTTCTCCGGTGGGCTAATGCTCCGCGTGTCGGAGCCCAGCGGCTTTTCGCGGAAAAAGCGAGCGCCCAGGCACCCGCTGATGGCTCGAGCAGAGACGCCGCTGACGCCTGTTTTCATCGGCCAGCGGAAGGGTTCTGGATCCGCTGAAAACATAATGAACGCTTCTTCGGTCCCCAATGGCCCAAGTGTTTAATCCACATTTTTGAGGCTTTCCCCTCCTGTGCTGGCTCATGCCCCCCCTCCGAAAAAGACATCCACTCCATTAGCCGGATTTAAGGGGGGAATTTAAGGAAAAAAAGTTGTCCAGCGGACCTTGGTATTGACATCTGTTTTTCGCATCCAAGGGGATATGGTTTCTGTTCTCCTATATTAAAGATGGTAATTACTTCTAATCATGCCTAAGTATGAAATTTAAGAACTCACATTTTCATCAGCCATTAGCCTTGCAAGTTTAGGTATTTAAAGTCAAATTGAAAGAGCAGGGGCTTGTTACACATTTAGCACTCTCTGATGCAGACTCAAAATGGAAAGCAGCTACAACTCCACCTCTCAACCCTGTAAACTGTATCCACATTATCCACATTTCACACACCGATAGATCTGTTATCATTATACATTTTTGGGGGCTTAGCAGATACTCTCACCCAAAGTGAATTTCACATCTTTCTTTTCTGAAGCAACGTCCATTGGCTGGATATACAGCTGGGTATACATTTATGAAGCAATTTAGAAGCAACTCAATGGAACCCCACCTGAGATTTTAACCGCAGACTCTCAGTTTATATTCCATTTCCTTCAACTTTATACCCATCGGTACCTTGGCGGTTCTGTGTGGCTCAGTAGGTAGAGTATGGCGCTCACCACGTTCGATTTCCATTGAGACCACATATACTAAAAAATGCATGCTTTCACCACTGTAAGTCACTTTGGATAAAAGCGCCTGCTAAATGGCATATGTTATATTATGTTATCTTGCCATTATTTCTTAAAGTGCCTACTGGTCTACCAATGCCTTTCCAACAATGTGTAGAGTATAGGTTAGGTAGCTTTCACCTATCCAGTTAAGAGCAGAGTCTGGGGTATCACCACTAGCCTTGTACCTTCTTCAGCTCATCCCTTTATCATACATTTAACTGCCAAAATAAAAGAAACAGCAGCAAAGTGTCCTAATAGGCTTCAATGTGTGTTGGCCTAGAATCTACAAGTGCCTGGAACTCTATTGGAAGGATGCAACACCATTCTTCAACAAGAAATTCCATCCTTTGGTGTTTTGTTGATGGTGGTGGAAAACGCTGTCTCAGGTGCCACTCCAGAATCTCCCATAAATGTTCAATTTGGGTTGAGATCTGGTGACTGAGATGGCAATGGCATATGGTTTACATTGTGTTCATGCTCATCAAACCATTCAGTGCCCACTCATGGCCTGTGGATGGGGACACTGTTATCCTGGAAGAGACCGCTCCCATCGGGATAGAAATGCTTCACCATAGGATGAAGGTGATCACTCAGAATGGCTTTGTATTAATTGGCTTTTACCTTGCCCTCAAAGGGGTTGAGTGGACCTAAACCATGCCAGGAAAATGCACCCCACACCATAACAGAGCTGCCCTTCATTTAATTAAGGGTTTCCTTTATTTTGAAAGTTACTTGTAGATTTCGCTCAGTAAGCTTTATAATCGCATTTAGTTATCTGGAAAAGTCAATGCATTTCTGAAAACAAACACATAAATATATTAAGTGAAAATCTTGAATAATACATTATTAGGCCTAAGCTACGGCAGAGATTTTGATAGGAAACACGATCTGACAGTCCGTGTAAGCCCCTTTGAGTGGCGAGTCTGTTCCAAACATGACTTTCTGCCCTGGAGTCAGTGGAGCTAGGTATCACCTACCGTACAAACCCCCAGGGCTTAGACTGTATTCTAATCTCTTTTTACATCAAAGCCACCAGCACACTGAGAAAAATCACGGCCAAAAGACCCTGCTGAAGCTGGGGAGACGACAGCTAGGTTTCACATCCAGGTTTCTTGTGTTTTACTCTACTCAATTATTAATATGTTTTCATTAAAGGGTTTTTATGCATCATGGAGAACATCCTTCTTCCATCGCAGCCGAGAAAGAGTAGCATTTACCTAGCAGCAATCCGAAAAATGAAATCTGCCAAAGTTTAAAGCCACTTTTCACTACAGAAGGAAACCTCTTGCAGCCAAGCCAGTCAGCACGGACATCTTTGTTTAATCTCCATTAAAAGTTAAGTGTTGGCTGCCGTCTGGCTTTGCTTTGCTGAGTCCACTACTCTGCATTTATCTAATCGTTCAATTCGCCCGACTTGACCCGCCCTGGCGGAGTCGTTCTGAACACAGGGGACATTTGTCGTGAAGCTTCCGCTTCTCCAGCAGACCGGGTTCAAGACGGGCCATCGCTTCAGTACGACCCGTCTGAACGAAAGCGTTTCAATCAATAAACTGGAACGGTTCCAGGTTCTCGTTCGCATCCCGTCATTAAAAGGCGTGCCGTTTTGCACGGCCAAAAAATTATGTTCCTTGCCGACATCGACATTTATGCACACGAGTGAATTACGAGACGGTTCCGTGCATGTCAATGATTTATGGTTGACGATCGTTCCTAATTAGTATTCATGAGCAGCCTTGGACAAAGAAAGACCCTATTGCTGTCAAGCGTGCGAGGATACCGCTAGACTTTCGGCGCAGACAATAAAGCGCCGCTCTATGCCATTTTGCAACGGAGCGCATACTGTAAATTGACAACCAATAAACCACTAGACAATGAAAGCCTAGGAAAACGGCTTCTCTGCAGACACGCTTTCCGACTTAATTCCCACTGCCACGCAAAACCATTAAAATGCCATCTGTGCTCTCCCATTGGTCTGTGTGCATTCTGATTGTCTTCTGTGACATTTAGATGGCATTTTAGACGCTATCGCGCCGACCAGATAGGTTGGCACAACAACATGAAACGACGGACACGCGCGAGGTGCGGGGCTATAAATACAGACAGACAGACCGCTGTGACTCACTGAGAACCTCCTCTTTCGTTAGAGGTGGTGTTTATATAATGACCTTTGATGACAAAGGAACAAATGTGGACCGTGGAGACTGGCACGATAAAACCAGATAAGGCCTTAAAGAAGTATAACTGGCTATCGAGGCATTATCCATTCACGATTCATGCAGTGTCAGTGTAAAGCAGCAGAATAATCATGTGACTTGATAAGATTGGCTTGATAAGATTTTCTAGTGTATTTTCGTTTATATTACTTTTTGGGGGGTTGGGGGCCCCAGAGTGCGTGTTCTTTAGCTGCAGGACTGTACTGGTGTGGGTGGCACATCGGTGACGTGAGGGCGTAGTGCAATTGCCAATTCCCAAATGGGAGGGAAATAAAATGCAGTTTTTCATTTGGTGACCAAACAGGCACAGGTTTGGGGGTATTGCGGGGATGTTTGCGCTCGGACCGTGGGATGTTTGCGTTCGGACTGTGCCCGAAAACGATAAGCAGTTGAGGTTTGCGGATGTCGGTCGTAACTGACAAAACAAGCAAAAAACCAACAAACAAAAAAAATCTTGTTTTCCCCTGTCCAAGGCTTTCATTTCTGTGCTATAAATTATCCGGCGTAAATACATACTCCATGGGAAAGAGGCCCACGGTGCCGGACAATAAAATCTCTGCTCTCTGTGCTCAGCTGGCAGGAAGTGGAGAGGGGGGTGGAGATGTGAGATTATAGGGGGGCAGTGTGTTAGTCAAAACGCAGAAGCGCAGCGGTCAACAGATGTCTGGGCACGATACCAACACAGAGTGCCACCAATAAAAGACACGCACCTGCGTGGGCTGGTCTGTGGGACGCCTTTCGCATACCTGCCTGTTGGAGACGCCTGATCAAGCTCGTACGCCGCCAAAACAAACCACTTTCTATTAATGCACCCAATGTTCTGTGTTCTCAACGCTGACGATTGTGTCACGAGAACAATTAGTATTTATCAATTTATGAGAGTCTCATATCAACAAAGTGCTGTGAAATGCTTCTGTCCGTACGGTGGTGCTGATTGTCACTACTGCCCTACATTTGTGAATTCTGCACGACCCATTTCTCTTTTGTGGCTGGAAAATACAATTCTGCGCCCGAGATATTGGAGACGTCTTATCTGTTTTGACAATACAAGGCTGACACCTCTTTAAATGCCCCCAGTCTGCGTATTGCATGGTTGAAATAAATAGCTTTGAAGAAAGCTTTTCTGACAAGTTGACATGACAAGGCCCAAAGTGGTTTAAAACTGTAGGAAAGCAACTCAACCCATGGGCCTTTATCTCACACAACACAGGGGAGACTTGAGGGGAGAGTGTCTGTGTGTGTGTGCGTGCGCATGCATGTGTGTCTGTGCGTGTGTGAGTGTACATGCATGCTTGTGTCTGTGCGTGTGTATGTCTGTGCGTGTGTGACGGTGTTGGTTCTGCACGCAGCGAGTTTCGAACCGAGGGATCTCGACGTGACAAGAGAGTGATTAAGTTCGCTGAGCAAAAGACTCAAGTCCCTAACTCCGGGAACTAATCGCACTCTTATCCACGTCACTCTGCAGCGGGCGCTCACGTGAGCCCATCCGCTACACGTGTGTGTGTGCGTACGTCCGTCCGGAATAGAAAGAGAGAAAAAGGAAGGGGTGTGAGTTGGGGAGATGGAGAGAGAGAGAGAGGGGAAGGTGTGATGTGTGTGATGGGGGAGGTAGGGAGAAATAGAGAAGAGGTGTGTGTGATGGGGAGACAGACAAGGAGGGAGACAGAGAGGGAGGCAGGTGTGTGTGTGTGTGTGTGTGTGTGTGTGTGTGTGACAGAGAAGGAGGGACACAGAGAAGGAGGCAGGTGTGTGTGTGTGTGTGCGATGGGGTGAAGCGGACTCTCACCTGCCACTCTCAGCATGCTCTGGGAGGTGTGTGTGATGGGGGAGGTGACCCCCACCGGGGGGTTGCGGCTCTTCTTGAGGGCGTTGGGGTGGCCCAGGGTCTGGGGCTTCTTCAGCTCCCCCTTCACCCCCGCATCGCCCCCGCTGCTCTCCGTGGTGGGGCGGGACTTCCTCCACTTGCCGGAGGACTCGGTCTTCAGGCTGCCCGTGTCGTAGACCCCTCCCTCCGCCTTGCGATGGGCCTTGCCTTCCTCACTGTACCAGGACAGACCACTCTCCACTAGGGAGCGCTTCTCCGCATCTGTGCGCAGCTGTGAAGGGAAGGGACAGTTAGACTGGCTTTGTTTATTTATTCAATGTTTATTTGAGCAGGGACAGATACAAAAAACATAGACACATTGCATTAACAACACGCTGATGCCCTGTGTCAAAACATTTGTAGCTTGCGCTAATTTTCAATGTTCGTCCCTAGTTAGGCATCATTGTCTCGCCCCCAATCCATTAAGTAGCATGACTTTATTCATTTCAAAGCAATATGTTTTTAAACCACATCATAAATACATTGTGCTGATATTAAACCTGATTGTTGCCATTGTTGTTGAACATTATCTAAGCAAAGAATGGCAAACTTTCTCTTGATGATTTTGTCACGTTCTTGCATTCAAGTATATATATACACACACACACACACACACACTACAGTATTACACATGCATGTTTCTCTTAAGGATCATTGTCAGGTACTGTTTTAGTCTGATGTGTTCTATTTTAGATATTCATTCAGCTTGATGCCAGTACACTGTAACTAGCTTGCCTGCGCCTATGTTATTCATACATATTATTATAGGAGGAAATTAATAAATAACAATAAATAGAACAAACTACTGCTACTATGACTACTGCTAATAATACTACTGCTACTAAAGTTAAGACCCAGCATAAGATGACAGGCTTTGCCTCTGTGTGTTCCTCTGTACAGCCCGCACTGATTCACACCAGTCATCATTTCAGCTGCAGTTGTTTTGCATACAACACCAAAGATGGAAGCAAGATTCATTTTGCAACGCTGCGGTCTTATCCGTTTATGTGTTTTGACACGGGAGGCTGGAGGGGTGGAGGGAAATGCGGTTACTCTCCTGCTCTCCTGCCAGGAAATAGCAGGAGGGAAGCCGGAGCAGGGGGGCGGGGCACTCACGCTAGCGGTCAGAAGAAGTTGCCGCCGCACAGACGACTGACTTTCTTTCAGCCGTCTGCTCCACATCACGCAGGAGCAGGGCCGCGACTTTCCGTCAGCTGAACCAGGGGTGGCAAACGTTAGTCACGTCCACCGTCTCCCGGTTCTATCCATTCACGCTTCGATAAAACGCAGCGACGCGAGGACAAAGGCGTCAGACGTTCTTAGACCGGCTCTCTTGCCCTGTAATCGCTCAGGAATGACTGGCTCACTCAGGACCCCTCTCTAAATAGGAACCCCTCCCACTGCTGTGAATCAGCCAATGTTGCTCAAGGAGCACCGCTGAAGTCACGGCACTAAAAGGTTAATGGTGAGGTGCTCGTATGGTCTCCGGTCATTTTGTTTAGTCTCAAATTTCTCGACTAAATTAACAGGGAAGAGGGGCAAACCGAATATCGAGCACTCCGGTGTCTTTGAGAAGCAATGACACATCTGACAAACATTTAAAAATGAGAAAAGTGTCAAGTTTAGAAATATATAATCTGTTTAAAAATGTGTAAAAGTTGTTAAATGGAATCTAACCTCAACAAAGCAGTGCCAAACGGGAGCCTGATTAACAACAGGATATGCCAGTACATTTCCCAAACTGGGTTTTCCTAAAAAGGCATTTTCGCAAGAGCACTTTCTGTTTCTTATTGTACATGCTTTAACGAGCCTGAATAGGTATCTTGTCTTTGGGAGACCTCTTACACAACTAACCATAAATAAATAAAAAGTATGCATGACTGAAAACAGACCTAAGCAGTGAAGAATGGCTTATTTTCTCTTGATGTTGAAATAAGAGCTGCAAAAGTGCAGAAACATTACTATGTAAAGCTGTGTATTATGATATAATACTGTAGTAGGCACACCCTTGCATTATACATTGCACACACATATATATATACATAGCAAATATTCTTTTTGCTATTCAAGAGCCATATCAGTCATGGATTTTGGGCCTCTTCGATGCGATGTCATGCCCTTTGGTCTTCTGTGCACAGTTGAAAAAATTATAAATGCAACAACAGACAACTGACCAGAAGTACGTTTATTTTATATACATCACATCTGGCATACTTGTTCTATCTATGGATCACTGTTCGGCACCATTTAATCACTATGATTTCAGGAAATGTTGCTCTTTATTAGTCATTGTGCGACCCTATGTTCACTTTAGTATTACTGAGCCAGATAAAGGAGAACTAGAGGGGGAGAGAAACCGGTCCGGAGGTAAACTGTAATCTAATTAGGATGCATGCCAAACAATGCACAAGAGGATGTGTGAACAAGGAGGGGGGTGGGCGTTTGAGGTTCAGGTTTGAACTGCGTTCTGCAAAAACCAGAGCGTTTTCAACATTTCCCCAAGGCCACAGACCTGTCCTGTTCACACCGGCTCAGCGAGGGCCGCCTGTCCAGCCTGGCTGTCTGTCTGTGCAATCCGTGTCTTTGTTTCCAAAGGATCCAGATTTGTGTGTTAGATGACCACCCCCGCTCGCCTTTTTCCCACTCCCCCCGCCTCCCCCTTAGCTTTGTAGACACATTTCTGGTTGTAAAACGTTGTACTATGTCGTACCATTAACGCAGCAGTTAATCATGCAGTTCAATATCTTTTAATACTGGTGTTGTGTTACAGCTGTATGTGAGTGCCGTGTGTGTGTGTGTGTGTGTGTGTGTGTGTGTGTGTGTGTGTGTGTGTGTACGTGCTGCACTATGAATTTATATTACTGTGGGGTGAAACGTAAGTAAATAACTGGTTAATCAAAAGCAACAGCCCCCGCCCCGAGAAGGGCCGATGGTGTTTGAAGAATGTCTGGGCCTCAAGGGGGTGGAGGGGTGGGTATAAAGTCTTTGTTGCGTAAAACCCACTGGCCCCTGGGGATTACCTATGCGACCAATGCTGCCGTTTTCCTAAAACAACGTTCGGGAGAGGCCTTTGGTCTCTGAGGGGCTGTGGGCGGCGTGGCGTGGCGTGGCGGGGGCACTCAGAGCGGACCCCGTGAACCTGCGACCAGCGCTGCCATTCTGTGGAGATTCTGGCTGTAGGGTGCTATTGGCCAAACCGTTCAGTCACAGCGCGAGAGGAGGTCCCACCCGCTGGTGCCAGCGCACCTGCCGAATTGGCACTGAGGACACGCGGGCGCGCGGGCGAACGGTGTTTGGACAATGAGCTCATGGTTACAAAATGTAAAAACAAAATGTAAAAAAAAAAAAAAAAAAATGTGAGGAAAAAGCACATCAAAATCAATCTGTTCTGCTGCATTGATTAAAATGGCAGCAACAGATGAAACATGCCATGTTCTTGGCGAACGAACTGGTGCAGAAGGGGGCTGTGTGTGTGAGTGCGTGTGTGTGTGTGTGTGTGTGTGTGTGTGTGTGTGTGTGTGTGTGTGTGTGTGCAAGACAGTCACGTGCGTGTGAGTGTGTGTGATTGAATGTGTCTGTGTGAGAGTTTGTGAGTATGAGTGAGAGAGAGGTGTGTGTGTGTGCGTGCAAGAGAGAGTATGTGTGAGTGACAGAAAGTGTGTGTTTGAATGTGTTTGTTTGAGAGTTAGTGAGTGTGTGTGAGAGAGAGGTATGTGTGCGTGTGAGAAAGTTTGTGTTTGAATGAGTCTGTGTGAGAGTTTGTGAGTGTGTGTGTCATCAGTGTGCTTTGAGGGGGGTGGGTTTCACATGGCGACAGTGCGGACAGAACGGACGCACAGTAGGAACCACAATCGCTCCTTTGGTGAATCAGCCCCCCCCCCCCCACCCTCCCCCCTCCTGACACAGAGCTGCAGATGGCGCTTTCTGAAAGCGCTCCTCGTCGGTCTGAAAGAGGCCAAATCCCGCCGCTCCGCTTCCAGCTTCCCCCGAACGCACGGTTGCCATGGCAGCGCCGCGTCCTCGGCCCGCGAGTTGATGGCGACGCTCGTGTCATTTTACCGGTGCCAGTGGGGGCTGGCCTAAACCCAATTTCTTTTTTCTCCCTCCATTAAAAAGAGACTTTTCCATTAAATAGGCTGCTGGAAGCCACCAACGATATCTAATGGAATATGATTATTGTATGTCAAAAGATAACTGGGTTTCAAGGCCGAAATAACAGACAGCATCGATGTGTTACACCTCTTGCATTCGCAGGCATGGACTAATGGATTTACGGATTTGCAGGAGAGGGCAGCAATGAACCATGCTGACCCTGCCGGACTGAAATACAAAGAGTATTCTAACAACTGCACAGCTGCAAACTAATAACCTCAATGCCAACTGAACAGTTTCCCCCACAAACTGTGCACACTTTCGACAGCACTACCACTAGGGGCGCAACCCTGTGTGCCAACATTCACCGAAATTCAAGGTTATAGATAAGTGACCTACGTATGACTGCTTTTATATTGTAAGCAGAGCTGAAGGCAAATGTCCATTATGTTTTCAACAGACACTAAAGATTTCGACGCAATTCTAAAATTGAGATATTTCCTTTACTGTGATCTTTTTTTTTTTTTACCAAAAATGTCTGCGTTCACAATGGAGCGGCTTTGACAGCCTCAGACAAAGAAATGCGCATGGAAAGAACGAACATTCAAAATGTGCACTACATTACAGACACAAGCATCGTAAAAAAAACTGCTCTTTACAGTACGCATATGGAAGCTCTTCCGTTGCCCCTTGAGAGCGGAAATTGGTCGGCTCATCTTTTAAAGGTTGCATCGCTTTAGGCACAAGTGAGCAATCTATTTATTTATTTTTACATTTCGTGGCTCTTATCCAGAGCGATTTACACAGTTTACATTTCTCTACGTACAATCCGTTTGGACAGCTGTATAGTTTGCTGTAGCAATTCAGGTTAAAGGCTGAGGAGTCCGCACACCTTGTTTCCTAGACCAAAACTGGCTGCCGACTGAAAGGAAATCGCAAAAACCTGAACACACTGCGGCCCTCCTGGACTGGAGATTGAGATCCCCGTCTTAGCACAATAGCTGGTTAAAGAGTAATTGAATTGAGTGTAAAACCGCGGGGTAATGAGCGTAAAAGGTCCTTTCTTACCACGATAGCAGAGTTGCGGCGTGATCCGACGGGCGTGGTGGGCAGGGAGTTGAGGGAGGAGCTGGCGTTGAACTCCTCCGAGCTGAGGTTGTCCGAGGCATCGCTGAGGCCACTGCTGATGGAGCTGCTCTCGTCCCAGCTGCCGAAGACACAAAAGAGATGTTTCAGTTAGAGTTCTGTCAGCAGAACAAGAGGAATTAGTTCAAGGTAAATTCTGCACTGATAACAGGAAGTTGTTTGGGGCTTTTTTTACACCGAGAGTTGTCAACGCGTGGAACAGCTGGCCAGGCAGTACAGACAGAAAATACCCGGAGTATTCCAGTGCAGGCTTGACTGTTACTCAACTCTCGGTCCTGAGGGCCGCAGTGGCTAACTAGATGTCATGCGTTCCAGCCTTGGTTTAGCACTGATTGGTTACAAATACTGATGTCACTGATTATTGTACAACCTTGGTTTAAGGGGTGAGCTAATTGATTGGTTGGAGCAGAATACTTCAATCAGGGTTTTGATTAGCCTGTTCAGGACTGAGAGTTGGCTCTAGACTATATGTAATGATGAGCCTAGATGGCCTGTTCTTGTAACTGCAAAAACTGCAAAAACACCTCCACTCAGGCCCTGTACTGGTTATTCCCTTCACTGTGATCCCGCACTGCCAGGGGGAAAATATCGGTCCAGGCAACACACGCGCCGAGGTATAAGAAGTGCGTCACCCACACAGCCACAGGTTTCTTTCCGAGCCATCTTTCACCGCACTCATTCGTCTGCCCATGCAGTTACATCAGCAGTCAGCCGCTTTTGATGGATGAGACACGGGGAAAAAAAGTATATTATTATCCCAGGCCTGCTAAAACGCTCCACATTCCTACGCGGAATTTACCTTCAAGTCTCGTGCGTTCTGCCGAAAATGATTAACTCAAGATGCACACGTTTTTTTTTCCACCGCCATTCAGGGATTCCAATATGAAACTGTCACCGAATGCTGTAGAAGGCCAATCCGTTAAACCTCCCCGGTTCAGCTGCATTTGCAAACGCGGCACATTCCAAACACGTTCCATTTTCAGGGAGCGTTTCGCCAAGTGTCACGCACGGGCCGATACAACATTACCCAATCGGATGCAGACGTGCGATGGTGGTGCGAGGCCCCCCCGGCAGACCTGTCGACCAATCGTGTCCCAGGGTTAAGCTCCACCTGAGCCACACGTGGAGAGAGAGAGAGAGAGAGAGAGAGAGAGAGAGAGAGAGAGAGAGAGAGAGAGAGAGAGAGAGAGAGAGAGAGAGAGAGAGAGAGAGAGAGAGAGAGATCGAGCAAGCCACCTCGGGTGTCCGCCTGTCACAGACTCAACAGACTGCGAAGATGAACGAGGATGGGGCGTCGCCGCCCTGCTTGCCGAGGCACTCAATCACTTGGTGAGCGAGCGCTACCGTCCTCCACGGTCCCGGAGGCGTGGGCATAAATAAGTTATGACACATTTCTGTGTCTGTCTGTTGATGTCACATAAATCTTTAAAGCCGGAGCCACTTTAGATGAATAAACAAGCACAGAGCACCTGCGTGAAAACAAAGCCTGGAGAAATGAGGGGGGGGGAGGACAGGGAGGGGCACAGGACAGGGCCCTAGCTAACAACCCATATTTGTCCAAAGTGCTCATGTTTGTTCCCCAAACTACTCCTGCCAAGGGCGGCTGTAACGTCCAGTGAAAGCCCTTGCCAACAAAACCTGGCATTGTCCTGGCCCTATGCATCATGGGATATGATGCTGTTCCAGGCAGGCCACACCCACAACTGATTTTTTCAGTTAAGTCTGCTACAACAGTCCTCTCTCTCTCTCCCTCCCTCCCTCCCTACATCAAAAGGATGCGAAATGAAGAATCTATGGCTGCCCCGTTGGAAGGGGAGGGTTCCTTCAGAAAACAATCATTACTGAGTTAGATGTGTGCGACGTTATAGCAATGGGAGATTAAAGGCTTTGGAACAGAGGTCTGCATTTCAGAATGGAACGTGGGGCCACTGTAATGACACACTGATTTGAAGTGGCGATATACACCACTTTAAGAGGAATGAGCTCCCAGCCCCCTGCTGAAGAGACTGATCAGATAATAAGCGCCATGACACACTACACCCACCCACCCACCTACAAATGAGGCCTGTATACCACCCTTGTGTTAGCCTGTACACCGCCCTTGTGTTAGCCTGTATACCTCCCTTGTGTTAGCCTGTATACCTCCCTTGTGTTAGCCTGTATACCTCACTTGTGTTAGCCTGTATACCGCCCTTGTGTTAGCCTGTATACCTCCCTTGTGTTAGCCTGTATACCGCCCTTGTGTTAGCCTGTATACCTCCCTTGTGTTAGCCTGTATACCTCACTTGTGTTAGCCTGTATACCACCCTTGTGTTAGCCTGTATACCTCCCTTGTGTTAGCCTGTATACCGCCCTTGTGTTAGCCTGTATACTGACCTTGTGTTAGCCAGTATACCACCCTTGTGTTAGCCTGTATCCCTCCCTTGTGTTAGCCTGTATACCTCCCTTGTGTTAGCCTTTATACCTCCCTTGTGTTAGCCTGTATACCTCCCTTGTGTTAGCCTGTATACCTCACTTGTGTTAGCCTGTATACCTCCCTTGTGTTAGCCTGTATACTGCCCTTGTGTTAGCCTGTATACCTCCCTTGTGTTAGCCTGTATACCGCCCTTGTGCTAGCCTGTATAACTCCCTTGTGTTAGCCTGTATACTGCCCTTGTGTTAGCCTGTATACCTCTCTTGTGTTAGCCTGTATACCGCCCTTGTGTTAGCCTGTATACTGCCCTTGTGTTAGCCTGTATACCTCCCTTGTGTTAGCTCATATACCGCCTTTGTGCTAGCTTGCCATTCCTTAGTAAAAATTACACTGCCCCAAGTTCTCCTCTTCGAAAGCATGACCTTGCGCGTGATGTCTACCCGTGTTCTAATTTTATCCTGTCAAATTAACATTGCATTTGACTTTTAGGCATCCAAACCATATGCCTGCGCTTTGACACTCGCCTCGTGAATTATTCAGACTCGATACCGAGGCGTGCTGCTCCACGGTGGGAAATACAGAGCTCTACGGGGTATGAGACGTCCTTGCAAATTACAGGGCCTATGGATCCTCCATTCTTCCGCGCAGGTGTAAAACTTCCAAGGAGACCTGAGTTGAAGATCATGGCAACATTAACCCTGTTCTAGAAATAACCTGACTATGTAAGATATTTAATAACAGACCTGACTTTTTTTTTTTTTTTTTTACACTGGAAAGAAACTAATGCATACATATTTAATTGGAGATGGATGTGGCCAGATGAAGTATCACCAAACACTTCTGCAGCAACCATTAATTACAGTAACGGCAGTTAGGCTTAAATCGATTAGTCTTGCGTGAACGGGACTGGCAGATACCGTTCATCAATTACGCAGTTCCGTATATCACTCTGACGTTTGGAATAAAGGCGCTGAGATAATTACAGGGTTTGGGGGAGTGAGAGCTTTTAAACCGAATTGCGGCACAACTTGAGCTGGAGGTCTCAGACTCACACTGCGTGTCATCATCACTCAGGGCCGCGCAAAGGCAACAGCACTTAGTCACCCCGCACACGAGGTTCCCAGCTCGCACAAACCGTAGCCCGCCACGGCGGGAGCTAATCATCGTTTCAAGATGGTTTGAAACGCGTCCAGATTCATTCTTTGGGTTATTACGCTGGGACACACTTCAAAGAGCACTGCTGCTAGGGCACAGGACACCTCAGCTATACCAAATAAAATCTGAAAGTGCCTTCTACTATGATATAAAAAAATAAAGGACCCACTACCACTACACAACTACCCGAGAAGGTTTTGTTTATTACTTTGCATGAAATATTTTTGACGTTTTTTTTCATTTGTAAAAAAAAAAGTTAACATTTAAAATGCATTTATTTTTCAAAAATTATGACCGAAATGAAATTAGCCATGAATCAAAATGGAGGAGAAAATGTCACATACAAAGGACACAAAAATGCCAGCCCATTTGACCCACTAAGTGAAACCATATACATTAATAATATAATATCTGAAAGCATGAAATGGAATTAGCTTTTATAATTTATGTGTTGCTCCTCAGCAGTAGGGCAGACTGAAGAAAGGAAGGTGGTACTTTCAATTAAAAGAAATAAACAAAAATAAATAAAAATAAATTTGAAGCCATCTTACTGCCTCACTCACATTAACTTCCCGGTCTCACATCATGAAATATTCTTGTCTCACTCAAAAAATGCTGTTTTAGCAAAGCTGGCTGAAAAAAGAAAACATTCATCTGAGCCTGGTCTCGTCAGGCTGCCCGCTGTTCTTAACTGGTCCCGGCGTTTGCCATTGCCATGGCAACGTTGCCGCCGGCGCGCACTGCATTATGCACGGCGACGCCCGTGTCAGAAGCGGCGGGATAAAGGCGCGGAGCTGTCTCTCAGTGAGACTGGCGGCTCGGATCCCCTCGAGACAACACGGTAAAGATGTGGGACCCAGAGTCGGGCAGCTCGATCTCAGCCCGCGGCGCATGACCTCTTGCGATGGGGTCGCCCACAGACTGCACTGGAGCCCGCTTCAGCGTGACACGGTAGAGCACGCGACGGATAAGTGGCCTGATGAAATAACACAGATCGAGGTCTGCTACTCTGACACAATGCTTTCTCTTCCAGAGTTTATTACTACACCTGCTCTGTGAAAATGGATTTGCCAAAACAGAAAAAGCATTCACCTGCAAGATTGTGTTGCTGAGAGAGGCAGGTAATGCTGATGTACCCTTTGGGCAGCTTTCATAAGATGGCTGCTTCACTCTCAAATTTAAGCTATGATTAGGCTACACTTTTGTTCCTCAGGGTACAAATGTGATAATTGTACCATCAAAGGTACACATAAGATCCTTCATGATACAGTTTTGTACCTTTCTCCAGTGAAAAAGGAACAAATTATGGAAAGGTACAGATATATACCCCAGGTAGGGTAATTAATCTTTATTCACACTGGCAGCCATGTTGGAATGAAAATGAGGCTTGTACGCAGTAAATAAAAGCAACATTGTTTTTCTCGCAAGGGTACAATTATGTTCTTCTGACTAAAGGTACAATTTACTACCCTACAAGGGTGCCCACAGTGACAAGCGTTTGTACATTAATAGGCGGTACCTTTTTTCTGAGTGTTGGTTTAGAATGTCAACACAAATAGCGCTAGTTGTTACCAAAACATTTTTTTCTTCTAAATAATCAACTGCTTGACTTCATTCTTCTTCCTATTGGTTTTCAGTTCACCTCACAGACAAGATGGAAACCGACATAATGGGAGCCGAGCAGGGAAGCGCTGTGACCTATTGGCGATGGTGCACTTTGAAGATGAACCCATCAATACCTTCGGTGTGAAACATCTGCGCCCGCTGGAATCGCCATTCACCCGGCAGTCATGTGACCTCCATCTGCAGCCCTATCTAAAACAGCCAGTTCGATCTAACGCCGTTTCGGGACTTTGTCAGTTGTACTTTTTCCCATTTCAAACAGAATGGAAAAGGAAGGGACAGAGGCCAGCGTCAGGCCGATGCAAAAGACCGCCGTTTGGTCGCTTATGGGGGAAGAAAAGCAGGCCGATAAACTAAAGCCATATCCCATTATAACAGAATGAACCTTTTGTCAAGCAGATCATAGCATTATATTGTCAGAGAAGCCTAAAGTTCAATCAAGCGCACAACATTTAAGTGCGCTATAATGCCTTAATTTGACTTCTATAGGACTCTTCCAGCCCTGAGCTGGTCATTAAATATCTAATTAGACTTGATCGGGACAAAAAGCCTAATTCTCCTAATTGAGTTTGGCTGTCTGAAATGATCATCTCCTTGCGGCTGACAATTGCCCTGGCAGATTTAGATTTAGCACGGCCATGGTTATGTGTTTAATACGGCCGTGAGGTTGATAATTGGGCCTGCATGATCCCATCAAACCTGTACACACGCGTCTGCTTGACGGGGGGCCATTTGACACCATATTGCCACCTGGCTAGAGTAATCAAAGTCAGGTTTGGCCCCTGAAGGAGATTTAGAGAGGCAGGTAAAGTGTGCTGGTGAAACACGGCTTGTTCGGTATCTATCGGAGAGGCAATTTGTTTCCACGTTTTAAGAATTAGAATTAAAATTCCCACGGGGCTCCTGTGCGACAACACAGACAATTTACAATGTTCTTTTAATACAACTGCAATTAGGTACACGTGTATTTATTTATTAACCTGTGCGAAATCATAAGGGACTATAAAGTGAACGCACCTGGACTCGGATTTAAAAAAATGTGATTATATACGATTATACATTTTTACATTTTATCAGACGCTCTTATCCAGAGCAACTTGCACAGTTTACACTTCTTTACATACAATCCATGTTTTACGGCTGGAAATTTCACTGAAGCAATTCAGGTTAAGTACCTTGCTCAAGGGTACAACGGCAGTGCTCCAGCTGGGAATCCAACCAGCAACCTCTGAGTTACAAGCCCAGTTCCTCAACAATTACACTACCACCCACAAACAATACAAATATTAAATATGATTATACACAATTTGTTGCATTTATTTACTGTGTGAGGTCTGACCAAATAAAATGTGGCAAAAAGTAGGGGCACTTCCTGCATCAAATGCAATACTTAATTCCCATATAGGCTGTAACTGCTAAAATAAAAGAAACACCAACGTAAAGCATCTTAATAGGGCGTCGGGCCACCACAAGCTGCCAGAACAGCTTCAATGCACCATGGCATAGTTTCTACAATACAGTGTCTGGAACTCTACTGGAGGGATGTAACACCATTCTTCCATGAGAAACTGCATGAGAATTGCACAAAAGTGTTTTGTTGATGGTGATGGAAAACGCTGTCTCAGGCGCCGCTCCAGAATCTCCCATAAGTGTTCAATTGGGTTGAGATCAGGTGACTGAGACGGCCATGGCATATGGTTTACTTCGTTTTCATGCTCATCAAACCATTCAGTGACCAATCGTGCCCTGAGGATTGGGGCATTGTCATCCTGGAAGAGACCACTCCCATCAGGATAGAAATGCTTCACCACAGGATGAAGGTGATCACTCAGAATGGCTTTGTATTTATTGACATTTACCTTGCCCTCTCAGGGGTTAAGAAGACCTAACCCATGCCAGGAAAATGCAACTCACACCATAACAGAGCCACCAGTATCCCTAATTCACTCAACAATTCAAATTCCTTTATTTTGGCAGTTGCCGGTATATTGGGGAAACAATATTCCATACGGTGCCAATTTAACGTGTGTACAGAATACAAATCATCTCAACCCAGAGAATCCATCCCAGCGCATATTTTTATTCGCCAGTTCATGGTAATTTCACGGCATCTCTGAGGGGATTTGTGTGCAATTACACTTCCTCTCCGTTATCCCCGGAAATTGCAGGTAATGATCAAATGTATGTAACTTCAGTAGAGCCGGCTCATTTGGGAGAGGAGGTGGGAGGTATGGCTCACCAGGCTCAGGAGTTCACCTCCCATTGTGGGGTTTTTTGCACTCGAAACTTGAAGCAGCTGTTCATGGAAAAGGCAGTCTAGAGCAGAAACGGGAGAGAGAGCGCGTTAATGGCCAACGCAGCAGGCGTTCTGCCTCTCTCTCGTCCGACACAAAGAAATCTTGAATAGATTTCTTGGCTAATTGCCCCCCGACAAAAAGATATCTTAAATAGATTTCTTGGCTAATTGCCCCGTAATCGGTTTCGTTTTTGACACGCTAAGTTGCGCTCGTGCTTTACCTCGATGGCTTCGCACCTCCTCCCGCATCGCTAAAACAAAAGGGCCTCCCTCTCACAGGCCTCACACACACACACACAGACACACACACACAGACACACAGACACACACACACACACACACACACACACACAGAGAGGAGCACACACACGCACACACCGATCCACACCCACACACACACACACAGCCACACACACACACACACACACACACACACACACACACACACACACACACACACAGAGAGGAGCACACAGAAGCACACACCGACCCACACCCACTCACACACACACAGCCACAGCCACACACCGACCCACACACACACACACACACAGCCACACACACACAGAATCGTGGTTGCAAGGTAATTACCGAGATGAGATCCGTCACACACTGTATAACGCTGAGAAAATCCGCCCGACTTCAGCACCGATTTGGAGATTAAGGGTGCTCCCCAAACCAAACATTAGCTTTAACAGCGCGGATGCCAGGCAGGCAGATAATAGCATTATTACACGTTGGAGTAGGCATTTCTGAGCCTGCTCAGTTTTGGGGGAGAGACTTGCTGGCAAAGGGAGAGAGTGTATGCGTGGCGCCTATCCCACCATCTGCCAAAGCAGCAGTCCACGGGGCGAAGGGTGATCATGGGTAGAAGGGAGGGGGGGGCTTCATATGGAAACGTTGCTCAGTCTTTTACATTTTCATAGCAACCAAGCCAATGGGAATTACATGTATACAAGATTGCAAGCCATCATGCCAATCAAGCTGCTCAAAATGAGGGAAATGGGCATGGTGAAGTCGAAGGTTCAGCTTCCTGTTCCTTCCCACTGTGAAATGCGATGACTAGAAGGATTCACTTCACACTCTTTCATTATGTCACATAATCCAAAAAGTATTCAGTAAAAGTGCTTCCTTGTTTTAGTTTTTTCGATTTTTTTGGTGCTGAGACGCCCCAAAATAAATAAAATTAAACATTCATATTTCCCAGTACCTGTCTCACCAGCACGTTTTTGCAACCTATGGGAGTCATGAGTCACTTTGAACAAGGCCCAATTGTGATGTAAAAAGAACCCTGTGAGATTCCGAGTTCTGATATTGCTTTCGGGGAAAGTCTGCAGATGCAGTGAGATTTGCTGATGCCATTCTAGGAGTTAACCAGGAGCCGAGACGGGCGGGTTTTCATTATCCCCGAAAGCAGCCCTGTGTCGTCGTCACCTCGTCAACCGGCACGACGAGAGCGTTCCTTTGGCGTGCGGTCGGGACCACCGCCGGCTGGCGAACGGAGTTGAGACCCCCCGAGACCTGAGCACTTGAAGAAGACGTGGGAGAAACTTTGCCACGGCCAAGTGGGATACCGGTAACGAGGATGTCGGCTAGATGGCTCGATTACCCACTTGGCCTGCGGCAGTGGGGAAGTAAACCAGCTGCCGTTAGCGTAGCGGGAGCCGGATGGACCGGAGTGTGTGTGGTACAGGGCGGGAGGGAGTGAGGAAGGGCCTGCGAAGCTACCTGGTCCCCTTAAGAATCAGGTCTTAGCAGAATGCTAGCTATAGCGGAAGCAAGCTGAAGGCCTTTGACCTGGGCCTTTGCCTACCCAGGTTGTTGTACAACAGCACACCGGGGGTTGGGCCAGGAAACGCCAAGTATAAGCGGCAGGCATATTTATCCTGTGTAAAATAGCACAGCTAAAAAGTGTCTCATTCGGTGCTTACACCTAGCTAGGAAGCACAGGCTTGTTCCCATGTTGCAGGTGGTTCACAATAGATAATCATTTTATCTATAGAGCCATGTGCCAGAGCTGCCCTGACCTTTTTTGTTGTGGTTCATCCAAAACAGGAACAGCTGAAGCACACACACCATGGTTACTTCCTCCATAAAAACCTTGAGTTCACGCCAGTGTCATCCACTTCCCTACATTGTTTTAAGGTCGTGTCGTTTTGTTTATTTGTTTATTCGCGTTATAAAATCAGTCAGAACAACTTCCATTGGCTGCTCAGCTTGTTTTACGGTTTATTGTGGCTTTCATGCTATTGGCATAGTTGTCCCCCCGGTTAATACAGGTAACTGCCAACAAAGGCAACACTTTGGTAAAACCTGGGGGGACACTCAAACGGCCCTGGCCCTGGCTAGGACAGCCCCCGCCGGGGGGAGGGAGGGGGCTTTGCTCGGAAGGCCCGCCTCTCCGCCGGTACCAGGTACCTCCTGGTGCCCCCCATGGACACTTGCAGTACTGCACCCGTTCTCATTTACTCGTGTTGCCTTTATACCTGTACAACGCAGATGGATTTTGAACAATTCTGGTGTGCAACTAGTAAGTGAGAGGAGAGGAGAATATGGATCAGGATGAAGGAGTATGTGCGCATGAGGAAGGAAACTGCCAATTGACTGGACATGCTGCAGCAGATGGGTCCTTCACGGTTAAATCTGGAATGAAACGGGAAATCCACTGTGCTGTTCATCGCTCACTCCCCATGACTCCCAAAGCCATACGTGCATGACGGAGAGCAAAACGAAATATTCCCCCAAAATGTAAACAGAGGAGTTCTCTATAATCCTCTGCTTACTCATCGTGGATCATACACTCCAAGTGACCTCCATGCGCCATTTTAAATTGGGTGGGGGGGACCAACAAAAATAAATAAAAGTTTAAAAGTGTATTAAAATGCAGGAACTAATCTTTAAGTAAAGAAGCAGAAATCAATTCAAGGCTCTGTCTCAACCTTGTACACATCTTACGAGCAAGCAGATCTTCTTCAGGGCTTTGAGATCTTAAGATTATCACTCGGTGTGAATGGATCAATACCGCCACACATCCCTGGACTTAATTAACTGGCCTGATTGCGGACCGAGAGATCAGAAAAACTCGGAAACCAGGTGCCTTTCCTCGTTGGGAAAAATACGAAGAGGCGAGGATCCCCTTACAATTTATAAGCGCTTTCGGAATCGAAAACAGCTGCAACGTGAATATCCGCTCAAGCGTATCAATTTAACCACCGTGCAGCCGGCACAGTGCTGGGCAGCTCTCCAAATGCCTGTTTCCAAAAGAAAACCCCCGCTGCCAAACATGAGGAAGACTACCATCACATTACCGTGAGCGCTAATGCTATTAAGGGAAGTTATTAGGTGACAATCCATTTCAGTAAAAGGATCCACTTCTCTAAAAAAAAAAAAAAAAAAAAAAGGGATGACTTCATTTGAAATCGACCAACCCATCCGTTTTTAGTGAAGCGGCGAAACTCGTTCAGCCTGACAGACCCCAACCTTTGATCAGGGCCAATTTTTTTGTTTGTTGTGCTTTTACCCCCTTTTCTCCCAATTTAGAATTGCCACTCGCTGCAACGACCATGGGGTTCATCTACACACTAGAACAGTGTCTGAACAGCATGCAGACTGGGGCTCATCCACACAGTAGAACAGTGCCTTAACATGCTTTCCCACATAATGTCATGAAAATATTGATTATCGACTACAGTACAGGAGGACTGGAAAAACAAGGCAAACAGACCACTGGGGAGAGAGAGAGAGAGAGAGAGAGAGAGAGAGAGAGAGAGAGAGAGAGAGAGAGAGAGAGAGAGAGAGAGAGAGAGAGAGAGAGAGAGAGAGAGAGCTTCTCCACATAGTGTCCTGAAAATATTGATTCAGCATACATCATCGATTGATTTGCCCAACTTAAAAAAATTAATAAAATTGCAACGCTGAGGCTTTTGAAAGTGGCGCAGGCGCGGGACCGCTTCTACGACAGAGCGTTACCCAAAGCCAGCCACGTGCTGCGCATGGCAGCTGACATCAGAGCTGGCCCCGTGTCAAATTGGGCAGCTTTTCATGTGAAAACAAAGATTAATTTCCTTTTTTTTTCGTTTTTGTTTGTTTTCACAAATCAGCCGTTCTCTGTAGAAGATGAACCCTCCGATAGTATAACAAAAATAAATAAATAATACTCTAACGGCGGGGCACACACACCAAAGCCAGGCCGCCCCCACAATGGGAATTACACAGGATTACTCCTCAGGTGGAAGTAACGGGCTCGGTAATTACTATTAATTCCATCTGTCCCGAGGATTAAGCTTGACCACAAAAACGGGGGCCCCTTTCGCCATCGTAGCCCAGAGTGGGGTGGAGCGTAGGAGGCCCTCACTGCCGACCGCGTCCGATGGCTCCTGACAGCCAGAAGAGTAGGGGCCCCCCAGGACCACGGAAACACCCCCCCCCCCCCCCCCCCACCCATCTCCACTCTGAGTGGCACTTCAGATAATCAGTCCAGTCGTCGCCAGCAATTCTTGGCTGCTGGGATGCTGGGATTAGGAGGAGTGGATGGTGGGAGACGCATTAAACCTTAGTCGCCATCAGAGGAATGCCTGCAAGCTCTTAAACTGACCGCCGGTCCCGTCTAGCCCGGTAGCCGGTCTTGTGTGCGAACACTCAGCCTTTTGGGTTAAAGACGGAGCACGTCAGAGTCCAGCCATAAGACAACTCAAAGGGAGGGGGTAAGACGGAGAGGTCATCTTCCCCGCTGAAATAAAATTGCCTCTGTTGACAGACTGGCCTGTCTCGCAGAGAGAAAATGGAATTCAACTTCAAAGCAGAAGGAAGGGCACAGATCACACCAGCTCTTCATCCAGACATGTTGTTGTGCTGCCTTAGCACCTACATCACAGACACTCTGTCCTTTGTGATAGTACACCTAAAGAAATTGATACATTTTTTATAAGCGGCCAATTAGTGTTCCCACGCAAAATTCACATCACTATTCAAAGGAAAGAAAGTTGTTGAAAACACTAGAAAATAGTCATTCCTCCTCAGCCGAAGAGAGCAAGGTTACATTTGCTGTAGTTGATTATGTTAATTCGTTAACATAATGATGTTAAGGTGATTTTTCTTCCAGAATATGTTGAATTGGTTCAAGGCATGAATAAAGTAATAGAAATTGTGTGATTTGAAAAAGGCGTACCACAGGGTTAGGACCTAGGACAATAACATTTTTGTCAATTATTTGTCCACAACACAGAAAAATTCCTACAGTATTACACACTGCTGATAAAGATATAACACAAGTTATAGATATAACACACACTCTTTCTCACCCACAGCAATGAGCTGGTGCCGAACAAGGCAAAATCGTACACCAGGTTATTCGTTATTTTTTATTAACTGCGATCGTGGTTATTTGAAAAGTTCAACAAAAAAATTGTTTTAAAGTCTTGAGGGTTCACACACACACAAAAAACCCTTTTGAAGCACTAAATGACAGGGCTGGTTTGCCAGCCCATCTGAATTCTATCAGACTTTTTAGCTCCTCTTTGAAAACTCGCTGGTTGCATTTTTGGCAGCAGGGTGTTCTTGTAAGACATTCATAATTATAATTATTAGGCCTTCAAGCCAGAATGGATGAAAGCCTATTGTTTTGGCCTGCTTTCTCCTTTCTTTTTTTGTTGTTGCTCTAAACAGCAGTCCCGATTTCACCCGACGTGTCATCGCGCAGAGACAATACATACACATTGCCATACGTTCGGAGAACTTCCCAATAAAGGCATCAGAAGCAGAATTTCTCCTTGCACTCTCAAAGTGTGGCGCTGCACCACGTCTGCATTCGTCAGTGCGGTGCTTACTTAACTGACATAATTAACAGTGCTTGGACTGTCATCTTTTCCCAAACTCTTGGCTAGCAAGAAGCGCAAGTAAACACATTTTCCCACGTGTGCTAAATCGACACTGTCATTGTGATTGATGTTCAAACGGCTGTCCTATGGCTGACTAAACTTGGCTGTGAAATGTTTGCAGTACTAGTCAAGTTCTCGTGATTTTGGAAACGATATTGGGGAGATTAAGAAGAAAACACTCTTTTTACAGAAGCAGTCAAAACTTTCCAAAGCTTTCTACTCTACTCTTAAGCTGATACTGTATACATCCATTGCCTACTTTAAACCTTCTTCACCAGTTATTAGTGATTATTATATTTATTAGGGCAAGCTCATATGGGAACAAAACAATATCTAAATATTATTAGACAACATTTGGAGGCGGAGCGAAACAAGTCTGTACTCACCAGTAAAAAAAGAAACAAAAATCTGAATAAATCTTAGTTTTGCATATAAAGAGAAGTTAGTATTTCACGGAGAGAACAAAGCACACAACAAATGCATTTAGCCATTCACCACATCATCAGTGCAATGGACGGCATTTGCACATCAATGTCAAATTTGCCACATTCTATTCACTGGCATAGACCATAAATCTGCTTATATTTCTGGTTAGTATTGTGTACATTGTCACTAGGTGTGACTGATTTAATAAAATATTTACGTGTACTATAAATCAAGTGATATTTGCTACATCTCTCAAACTCACGACCATAGCCCAAAAACAATCAGCAGCCATTTAGGTTGGAAGCCTTGTGGTTGCCTGAAACCTACAGTTTTCCGTGCTGTTTTTGGAAAGAAAGAGGGAAAGAAGGAAAGAAAGAAAGAAAAAAAATAATATTAGCTGGTGAGCAGGCTGGCACTGATAGGTACAGTTTGCATTTGGCTGTTATTCACCCTCCCCTCCATCCTAATTATCAAAATGTGATGTTGCCCTAACACACTCTCTGGATCATCGTGTCTTTCAGCAGCTTTCTGCCGCGTTCAACACAGAGCAGTAAGATCCCCAGGCTGTTCTGGCCAATATCTGGGGGAACGAAGAGTGATGTTAGCGTACCTGTCACGGTGGGGGGGCAACACTCAACAGGTTGCTCTGGACACGGGAAAGTGGGGGCTCACACAGCCCAGAATGCTTTGGGAACTGTGACCCACGCATAGCCAGACGCAAGCTGAGCGAGCGATGTCGGAGCGCACGAAGACTCCCACCAGCGGGGAGACTGGGGTTTGCCAGATCGTTTGAGTAAACAGATGAAAACCAGATTCTGGATCTGCAGTGCAATGAGGCATGCGTGTTTCATGCGCCCAGACGTAACTGCGGTGCGTTATCAAAATGTGATGGTTTCCTGAGCCAAAATGCCACGGTCCAATGTCGGGGAAGGACAAAAGTAGCCATTTAAGGCATTGGGATCTTTTAATCACCAGCCCCGTGAAATGGAATCTTCGCGAATCAATAACGGTCGTAAATCTCTCGCCTCCTTAATCAACTCCCGTTGGCTGTAGAATTCTGCCGTCGCTGCATTCTCCAGGCCCATTGGTGAATTCGTTTATTCAAGTAACCAAGTGCCATTTTTTTTTCTTTGCTCAAAATTAAAGTTAAATTGTACTAGTGTAATATTTCAGCACACAGCCAATGTCAACATGCTTAGTCTTATTTGGGAAAGCCCTCCCCCCTCCCACCTCCCGCCTCCCCTGAAGAACGTGTGGGCCAACTTTCGTGATACGTTTTTTTACAATGTTATATAAATGTTTAAAAAACTGGTTTAAAGTCAAAGGTTTCCAATCATTTAAACGCTGCCGATCCCACAATAAATTGAATATTTTGCTTGAAGTGCAACCAATTATGACATAATATTAACTTGAAACTTCCATATCAATAGCCTTCCAACATGCTAAAGAGTGATGGTGAACATATTAAGAGGATCTATTAAATGTATCTAGACGACTTAAACATATTGAAGGAACTTCAAGCTTCCATAAATGACCCATCTTTACCAAAATACCAGCACGTGATGCGAGGTTAGTTCCCACTCTGGCCTTCGACTATAGAACTGAAAAGATATTTCCATACTTTTTTCCTGTCTTTAATATGGAGACGCATTCTTCAGATATTTCTTTTGTGGAAACTTGAACTAAAAAAAAGGCAATGAAATGTGACTCTTGGTCAGCTGGAGTGGTATTTGCCGAGCAGTTTTTGATTTTCCACAACCCACAAAAGACCATCACAGATATATAGAAAATTAAGTCTGATGCACAACATTCACAGAATGAAGTTTTTTCCCATCTCGACTACCTTTTCTTCAATAGTACGGTTTCCCATTTGAGATGCTTTAAAAAGCCTGTGTGGAAAAACTGTGAAAAGCTCCACAGAAATAGGTGTGGTTGGCATTTAACTCTGACTTCCTCAATTCTTCTGGCTGAGAGAAGCTAAGAGTTATGACATGCTGAATGTATGCGGGGTTAGTGTAACGGAAAGACAGGCAGTGTTTTCACAGGTTCTCTGAATATAATTTCATATTTATATCGCGTACCTTTGCTTACTTTTTCCAAAGCAACTTAAAATGCTTATGTGACACAATTTGACCCATTTATACTACTACTGGACATGATTATGGAAATGGGGCATGGAAACTCAGGTGGGGCACTGCCATTGTAAGAGTTGCAGTATCAATCCAGCTGTACAAATGCATTATATATATATATATATATATGACTGCAGTAGGAAGCTGTGGTCCATAGCTGGTTTAGACACACTGTAAAAGCGCTACTACTGGTCTTCAGTCCTTATCAGCACTAGCGCAATTTACTGTGCCACGATTTACAATTTGAGGCCACCCTTAGCTTCCTTACAGTGCTGCATCTTAAACAACTGAAATATGGATCACATCTTGCGCATAATGGCCTGCATGCGGCTGGCACCGGCACAATAATCTGTAGGCTGACGACACCTTCCGACAACCTGTATTAAAGCGTTGCTCTCCGCTTCGTGCTCCAAAGGGGGCGCGCGTAAAATCGAGCATGAAACCACTGGTGGAAAAGCACACTAAAACCAAAAGGATATGGCACCATGGATGAGAGCTCGGGAAGAATTTGAAATTCGACAGCCCAACAATAACACGTTTACGAGCGGTATGGGTTGGGAAAACGGCCGTTGCGGAGTGCTAAATCACGTTCGATCAAACTCCTTCCCTCGGACATAAAAGGGCAATTCCAGGTATGGACGGGTCAACGTGGCGGAGGCCGTGAAACCGCCAAGATTAACAAGCTCCTCGATTCTGTGAAGGCATCAATCTCTCAATGAGGTAAGGGAAGGAATGCTCCCAGAATACCCACAGTTTCCTCGCTCTCAGCTCTCAGTTCAGTTGAGCAATGATTGGACACAAGCAGGAGAAACCCAAGACGTTAAACTGAGCCTGACGTGTCTGAACAAGCCCCACGGGGGGGTGCGGGGGGAAGTGCGTGGGACACTGATAATGAAGAGAGGCCTTCTTATTGGCTAATGAAGCCAGGCAGCGGTTAGTCCCTCAGGTTGTTGATCCAATGTAAATTCCCCCACCCCACCCCACCCCAAAAGGACTGCATTTGAGCACGCGGCCCCGAACCGTGACTCAGAGAGGCGGGACTGGAGAAACCTGACCAGCGAGCCCAAGGATGGGGCTCGATCCCGGGTTCCTGTTTTCGGTGGCGCCTCTCCAGGTTTGACGGTTGGGTCGCGCGCGCACGCTATCATTTTGAAATTCTGACGTTGGGGCAATGTTTTGGTTTGAACGAGCGAGAGAGAGCGGGAGGGAGGGAGGGAGGGAGGGAGGGAAAGCTTGAAATGCTCCACGCTCCTCCCAAGCGTGGCGTAAACCAAAAGCAGCTGTGAGAGGAGAGGAGGAGGCTGGCCTCCCTTGTACCCCAGGCCTGCCGCTTCTTACAGCTGTTGGAACAGCTGGAGGCCACACTTTATATACACGCACACACACACACACAAACACACAGTCACACTCACTCATATACACAAACACACAGTCACACAGGACAGACACACACTCACACACACACACACACACACACACACACACACACACACACACACACACACACACACACACACACTCACTCATATACACAAACACAAACACAGTCACACAGGACAGACACACTCACACACAAACACACACTCACACTCACTCATATACACAAACACACAGTCACACACACACAAACACACTCTCACACTCACACATACACACAAACACATACTGACACAGGACATACCCACTCACTCTCACACACTCACACATACATACATTCACATATTCACATGCATGCACTCTCAAACACACAAACGCACTCACACTCACACATATACACAAACACAAACACACACACATGCACACACACACACACACACACAAACGCGCTCTCACACTCACTCGTATACAAACATGAACTCACACAGGACACACGCACTCACTCTCATTCACACAGGACACACACACACAAACACTCTGTTTTCAGGTCAGTTTTCTTTCATGCAGAAACAAAGATGACGTTTCATTATTTAATTACAAAGAAGTTAAGTAAATGCAGAGCTACCATGTTCTTTGCATCTCAAAATACCCCAAACTAGACCAAGAGTAGGCCAATTTGGCTACGCTCATGACAATAGTGGTGGTTTTGACAGTGCACTGTGCTATATACATGTTTCACAATGATGGACCTCAACAATAGGGACAGCCATAGCACAGTGACCGAGATATGCGTGCATCTACTCCTCTAAATCAGTCCCATTCTTTCATCGCTGAGAATGCTCTGCCTGTACGCTTTGGTGTCCTGGGAGTTCTGCCTTTTCATTCATCCAAGAGATTATTATCAGTAGGTTCATTATTGCTGCGGCCCAGGGAGAGTCGACTGCGCCAACTGACCACAACATGTCGCCCTGATCCACGGCCATTCGGTAAAGCCAGCTGTCTGCTGTGAAGGCAAAGGCAGACATGCAACTCAGCTGTGTAGTATAACGGTTAGGGAACTGGGCTTGTAACTCAGAGGTTGCAGGTTCAATTCCCAGATGGGGCATTGCCGTTGAGCAAGGTACTTCACCTCAATTTATTCAGTAAACAGTTGTATGAACGGATTGCAAGTAAAGAATTGTAAACTGTTTATAAGAGCATCTGCTAAATGCCTGTAATGTAATCTGTTATTTTATCAGTACATGTTTTTAAAAAATACTCCTGCTTTTCAAAAAGCATGAATGCTTTGAACCAAAAAATGGTTTACTTAAATCGAAACACAGAGCTCTCACTCCAGTTCAAAATGAGTTCAAAAACCTAACGGCTCTAAAAGAGCCCAAGAAGCCACACGGTGAAGGCTAACAGTTGGTCAGCTTTCTTCCAGTTTTGAGGGGTCAAATGTGGCTTGTCAGCCTTCCACAGGTTGCTCTAAGGCGACTGAGCAGAAAAGCAAGAGTCAGGTTAACGACTCACTCCAGAGAAACCTGAGAAAACCAGCTGGTTTTGTTCACCTGCTGGAAGTCCGCACAATGGCCAGCCTCACAGTGCGAGAGCACGGCTTTATTTTGGAAGCCGACACTGTTGCTACAACCCCTAGAGGGCTTTCACCTTTCCAAGATAAACCTGGTGGAGAATCCACAGAAAAGAGGACTTTTCACTCGAGTGCTACGGCGTCGAAACGTAACCCGTTTCGGGAACTGAGTGGAGCCGTTGTTAAAAGACGAGGACGTTCACGGTGCACTGACAACACGGCGCGCAAAGACAAACAAACTTTCGAGATGGACTCGGATGCGTCGGCAGGTCGCAAACCTACAGGCGAGAAAGCGTCTGTTTGTTTTTAAACCGGTTGCCGTGTCAACGTTTTGAGTCATTCGTTTGAATTCACGAACACTGTATGTAAATCACCTAACGCGACGCAGCTGAGTTGAGACAGAGCCGCGTGAGACGACGACGCTGTGCTTTAAAACCGACGTCAGCTTAAAACAGAGTAAGAAACACTGCATGCCAAAACACTGCATGAAGTCGGTTTCATCGAGATTGAAACGCACATAAGAGAACGCGACAGCTAGTCATCGACCCTATTTGATAAAGGCAGAATGCGTGCCTTCGTTTAACTTTATTCCAAAATAAAAAAAATATGGAACCATTTGAGGAAAAGCTGCTTCTTTTTAATCCACAGCTCCACGTATGCCTACATAAACGACATGTCAGGTTACCCCCCCCATTCCCCCTGCCATCACACAACTATGTCAGGCCACCTGGCCACCATATTTAGAATTTATTTTCAATTAAATTATGAAGACATTCTGTGGGGTCTTATGAGATGGCTTAATTTCTGTGTGGATAAGCTGATATTGTAGGAGCCCATACGCATTGGGAATACAAGTTGTGGTGGGTCCCACCCACTGAGAAAAGACAAACGTCTCCACTGCATGAGAAGATTCCAAGGGGAAATACTGACTTGGTTTATTTGAACCGTCACGCGACTTGAATTGTGAATGTTTTTTTGTTTACCTCAAATTCACTAAGCATCTCAGTAAACCATGCTCCAACATCTTCTTTATAGTGGCTTGTTTTGCGAATTTTAAACTATAAAGAGAACAGGAAAGAAGTCAAGCAGTAAAATATATTTAAACCAATTTATGGGAGTAATATTCACAAAGTGGTGGTTGGCAGGGGAGGCATTTCCTATCCTAAAGCAAAAAAGCAAAACAGAGGGGGTTGAATATTCTGACATTTTGAAGTTACAGCTAATGGCATGTTGTCTCTGCTTTGAAGTCCTTTGCCTAACTGGCCGCGGACTTTTGAAGGCACTAAGGAGTCTTAACAAACAGCGGGAGCTGTCACCTAATGAAAATATGGACCTACTTTGTACACAGGGAGACTTCCCTGTTGGCAACAGAATGCATTTAATTAGCAGCTGGCGTTTCACTCCGACTTGCCCAAATGACCTTGAGGAAAGCGTATCTGCCCTTGGGCCAGGCGACGGCCCCAGCCCTGAACAAGCTCGACCGGTGTCTTCCAGTCTCACAGCCTTCCTCTCCAGACACGATTTCTGCTTGACCCCCTTTCGAAACTCTACAGCGAACCCGCCGCTCTTTTCATCCGTCGGCTAAGATCTTAAAAGGATTACGGATCGGAGAGACGAAACGCAGAAAAGTCTCGCAGTTAGGACCGTGTTGTGTTGTCGCTGAATTAGGATATCCGCCCTCCCATCTGCTCCACTTGTCCCAAATCCAAAGAAAACTGAAGGTCGCCGTCCATGCCTCCATAGTCTGACCCAGTTAGGCAAAGGACAATCTGCGCCACGAAGAGGTGAACTGCAAGACCGGAGAGTGGTTTATTCCAGCAGACCAAAGAGCCTTTGTGGTTACCAGCATTGACCAAATAAATGAGCCTTTTTTTTACCTCACTATTTCGTGGTAAAACTGTTTTCATATTTTATGTCTCCTGCAAACTCATTTGTGACTGATGAATTATTTGCAGATGTAGGTATATACTTTATTAGCCATGGTACACAAGGTCATTGGAATTTGTCTTTTCGCATATCTCTCCTGGATACAAACACAGTAGACCAGTATACACGTGTATTCCATCAGAGAGGTCTGAGCGCAGGTTCAGCCATAGTACAGCGCCCCTGGAGCAGTTTTAGGGGTTCAGTGCCTTGCTCGAGGGCACACTGGCAGTGCCCCAGCGAGTAAACTAGCCTCCCTCCAGTTTCCAGTTCATTGTTTTTTGATTGGCCTTCCTGGGATTCAAACCATTGACCCTCCGCTCACCAGCCCATGTCACTAACCACTGAGCCGCCCAACCCCTACATGTGTACAGTTAGCGGGACACACCTCCTCTCCAGATCAACGCAGCCCTCCTGGCACCACTTTGCTTGCGGTCTCTGTTGGGGAAACAGCTCCCCAGAACAAATAGTTCACCACGTTCATGTTTACACCTGTTCACAGTTAAAGGCAGGGATCGCTGACGTCATGGCAATTTACCGATTTACAAAACGAGTGGCAGGGACTGAAAGAAGAGGCCCTTGTCCAGACCATGTTTGCTCCATCAACAGAAGCTCCTGGTGGCTCAGCGAGGCTGGGCAAATTCCCTCCAGCACAACAGGAAACTATAAACCATTAGCCGATACAGGCCCGCTGTAAAATTTAACAGCAACTTCAAAACAAGGACCTGGCCCCCCCTACCAGATATAACGACGAGTATTTAACAATGTAAACGATACCATGCAGATATTCTGCATCTTCTTCAAACTAAACCGGTATGTGTAATTCAAACATGATTCACGCATTACGAATGCCTGACAGAGTGACGGACTCATTTAGGCAGACTAGTTTCTTTGGGGGAAATGGCTTTTCTTAAAACTAATCTGCTCGTCGTGACTTGTGCGTACGGTCTTTGACAGTAACTCCGTATAATCACTTTTGACAATAACTCAATGTTAAACGTGTTGACCCACGGCTGTTCATCACAGGTAGAGTAATGAGTAGGCGAAAATGGAGTCGTCGATTAACTCAATCTTGTGGTGCGTGCTGCAGGGCAAAAGCTGGACACAACTGATTTTTTTGGGGGACGGGTCAAACCGCCAAAAACATGAGAGGCCCTCCCTTTAAAGACCATCGGTAAGTGTTGCTGCTCTGCTGAGCTTTGGTCCCCGCACGCCTGCTTTTCAGAGTGGCGGACGCTTCAATTGCCTTTCTTCTCCCCAATTTACATAAAGGGTTGATCCAGGGTCATCCATCCGAAAAGGAGGAGAGGAAAAAAACACAACACACACTGCAAGGTCAAAATCGATAATCCCTGCTTGCATGCAATGTGTGTGTGTGTGTGTGGGGGGGGGGGGCGGTTCTCTCTGTCCTGTCATTGCCCTTGAAGAGGTCAGCCACAAGTCATACTTAAACCTGACCTAAATGGGCTTCTTGGGAAAAGAAAACGGAAGTAATGAGCTCCGGGCTGGCTGTGGTGCAGGGGTGTCCCATCTTACCCGACGAGGGGAAGTGCAGGCTTTTGTTCAAGCCCAGCACTAAAATGCCAGACACAACTAATCAATGTCTTCATTCTAGACCATGATCAGTTGAATATTTGAATCAGGTGTCCCCAACGAAAGCCCTCACCCTCACCGATGCTTCTCAGATAAGAGTGTGGACCCCCCCTGCTGTAGGGGCTTTTGGGAATTATTTTGTGCTTCAATTTGTCCTTGGTCTGTTTGTCGTGGTTCTGAAGTGGCTCCACAGTTCAGCTCGCCTGCAGGACGTGAATGAAGCGGACCGAGCGATTGACCGTCCTGTGCTGCCTCCTATTCCTGCCATCACTCTTCCGTAGTAAGATTGACCTTGCTCATCAAAGCCTCATCTCTTATCAACGTTCAACGCATGAGCTGTAACCCACATTTGGGTCAACATCAAACACTTAACGCATTCGCCAAATAACAAAGTGGCCCCATATGCTTGTGTTCTCTTGCAGTCATGTGAAATTGAATCCAAACATATTCATTTAAGGGAGCAATAAACAGCACGGAAATGCCCCATAAAGCTTTTGATATGCTTTGTCTGTCACAGAACAGAAGCAGTTCTACAGCACAGAGTGGGCAAAGGTGGCGTCTGAAAGCGTGGACAGCCTCCGGACAGCCCACTCAGCAGAATCCAGGTCACCCTCAGTAACGCTGCAGTCAAGCGCCGATGCATTTCCGCGCCCCACTTGTCACTGCAGAGCAGGGTGACTTCCTCCTCCTCAAAGGACTAACGCAAAAACCCCCACCTCCAACACACACACACACACACACACACACACACACACCCCTCTTTGAATATCGTTTTGCATATTAATGGCAAGAGTTGTTCATCATAAGAGCTATGGACATCCAAAGCCAACCATTACACCCCAAATGAAAGACTGAAAGAATAAGAGGGGGAAAAACCTTTCAACAATTCTGCATTCTGCAGAAACAACCCGATTTCTGTCCTAGTGTTAAAATCGTTTTTAAGAGTACTGGTAGTAAATATACAGCAAGAGAGATGGCAGAGAAGGTTCATTTTTGATATTAAGTAATAGACAAATCATATGGGGTGGCTGAGCTCTTTCAATTGAGCGCAGACACACAATGCAACTCTGCGTTTCCTTGATTCTGTAGTATTCCCTGACTCAGAAGCAACAATGGACTTGAGAACAGACAGCGGACAAGCGTTACGGATCTAATCGCAACAACAAAAGAAATGACACAAAACGTCGTTTAACCAAATTTAATTAAGTGTTAAAAAGGATATGCGTATAGTAACTGGCTACAACGGTAGGCATTGATAGCCCAATTCCAAATTTTACACCCGTAAAGCATGGGTCATTTTCCCGCATTTACTTCGATTTAAACGACATAAAGATAGCATATCTAAGGGCAGATGCAACCCCCGCCGCAAGACTTACACACACACATCGGTAGCTGAGTCGCGTAAATCAAGCGCGCGCGCACACACACACACACACACACACACACACACGTACGTACGTGCACGCACGCACGCACGCACACTCACACACGCACACACACACACACACACACACACAGTGCGCTGTCAGAGTCGCCAGCTCCGTGTCGCTTTTACCTTGAAAGAAAGTGCATTGTCCTCGCGACGCGCTGAGCCGGCGGCAGCTGCAGCATTTTCCCGTTGAGAACGCGCCCGCTCATCCTCGCGCCGCTTCGCTCGCGAAAAGCATGCCACGAGACAACGTACCAATCCCACCTTCCTTTGCCGTGTTCAAAACAGCGTTGTTAAGAAACACACACTAAAATCTATTGCGCCACCGCGTCCGCTCGGATTCGGTGCTCTTGACTCTAAAACAGCCGCAGCCCATTCTCCCACATGGAGAGAGCGGAGGCACCGTTGGGCAACGCCCCCAAATCTCCCCCTCCCCCCACACCCATCCTCCCTTCCTCCTCTCCTCCCTTCCTCCTCTCCTCCTCTTGATCGCAACCAGCTGGGATTCTCGATATTCTCAAATGCTCGCTAAACTGCCGCACGTAACCGCACACAATTCAACCACGGCGTCAACATATTTTCGGCGCAAGAAGTTTTGATAACCGTTTTCATTCATTAAAAACAAAAAAAACTTGTACAATTAATTTGCATACATTCATTCGTCGTCGACCTCTTCAAAGAGTTGATGAACTGAACCGAGAGATAAAAGGAGTACGCTTCATTTGCATTTGAGTGGTAATCGTGACACCTCTGCTTTTGTTTTATTAGTCGGGGGCTTGTTCTCTAAAGTAACACCGCCGTGTAGCCCCTCGGGTACTTCATCGCCACGTTAAGGGCTGTGAAGTAAAACTCCTCTCCAGAGAATGCCCCTCTTTCCTGCCATAATGGTTTGATTTACGAAGTGTCCCTGGCAACCCCTGCCACGGACTAATTGGTTTTGCCATGAGAAAATGTATTGCGTGAAGTTAATACGCTGTTGACATAATGCAAGTAGAGGTTTGGCGCCCACAATATCGCTATCCGATTTGGCAGCATAAAATTAAACATGTATGGAAACGGATAGTAAACATACCCGTGGCCAATGTAACATATATATATGTATGTGTGTGTGTGTGTGTGGTGTGTGTGGGATAAGAAATATCCTCTTAAATGTAACATTTTCAGACTAAATCAACCATTTTGTTTGACTGAGTCAGTGGTTTGCTGGGGTTGACTGCTTAAGAGTTAAGACTTTGTGGGATGAGAGAGAGAGAGAGAGAGAAAGAGAGAGAGAGGAGGTTCATGAATATGCCTTCTCTTTTTAAAACAGTGGGTTCTCTCAAGCCCCCGGGGGGTGAACAAAGAGGAGCTTCTTCCTCAAATCCTGGCTTCTGCGCCGCCCTCTCCCGTGCCATCCCGCGCCAGGTGTGGGAAGAGGGACGTGTGTGAGGGGCATCTCCGATGGCACTGGCGGCTCCGCGCCGGCCCTCGCTGGCAGCCAGACAAAGGCAGCGCCAATGAGCACGATCGTGATCCAATCGATGGCATCCCATACTTCGCTGAGCACTGACACTTCGGGGTAAAGTGTGCCCGCTGCCCGCCCCGCCCCCCCATCCCGCTCCCCCCAGGGGGACACTCCGTCCTGGGGCTCGCTGGAGCGTGTGCCCGGATTGACCTTCGGGGGTCCACACCTCCCCCACCCGGAGGCGAGGGGCAGGGGAAGGAGCATCGAGTTCATTATCCTGTTCACAAATGCGCCTGTCAAAATGTTTCAGCTAACCCCTCCCCATGCGCGCGCGCACACACACACACACACACACACACACAGTATACAGACACACACTACACTCATACGCGCATACACACACACACAGTATACAGACACACACTCATACGCGCATGCATACACAGTATACATGCACACACACGCACACACACACACACACACACACACACACACACACACACACATACATGCATACACACAAGCATATACAACCACACACAAACACATGCATGCAGTATACATACACACACTCACACACACACACACACACACACACACACACACACACACACACACACACACACGGATACAGTACACACACACACACAGTAAAGTGTTCTGAAGCCTCATTGGGGTAATGTAAGTCATTGTGGCCGGAGCCCCTGTTTAGAACAATAGGCTGGTCAGCTGAGTGTCCACTGCCACTGCCTGAGGACAGAACACATTTACATTCCTGTACTACAGGGTCACAACCACTGTACACAAACCCAGCCCAGTGCGATCGTACTCTGCCCTCCGCCTCCCACTTTAGAGAGCTACGAGATCCAGCGACGGCCGGGCCGCCCTCGCTCAGCGTCTCACAGGACGGGCGGGCCGAGGAGGGCGAGCGCTTGATTTGCCTGGGAATCTGTCACGGGGGGGGAAGATAAAAGGCGCAACTCCAGGTTTGAGAAGAACCTGGGAAATCTCATCCCTGTTATCTCATGCACCAACTGCATCGCTCCCCTGTCTCCTTTCAAGAAGGACTCTCCTTTCCCGGGCCCGGCGGACTTCAAAAGCCCAGAGCACTCCCCCCCCCCCCCCCCCCCCACCCCCCCCTACACACTTCTCCATCTCCACCCACCACCACCCGGCCTACGATACACACTGGTACGGGATAAGTCTCAGCTCAGGGCCCAAACACTCTCAGCTAATTGATCCAGCGTGTCTCCGTGACCTGCACCCCCCCCACACCCCCGCACCCCCACTCATCCACCCGCCCAACCTTTCAACAGGAGGGCCAACGTTTTCCTACAGGCCACACTCCACTGAGCACAATGTCTCTCATTGTAACGGAGGAACAGAAGGGAGCCCATGTTCCCACACTTTTTTTATCATTATTTTTTTTATTTTGAACTTTTTTTTTCGCTCGCTCACAGACACACTAGCGGAGCAAAACCGGTGCCGTTCTACCGTTTCGAGCACGCCGCGAGGAGGAGGGGGGGGGATACAAGGCCGTTCCAGAAAGGAAGCCCCGTCGAGACCCCCGTGATACTCCACCGATGCCAGCCAACCTAAATAGTTCCCGGTTCAGATACCGACGCACGGAGCTCGAGCATGAAAGCGCTGCCTGTCTCCTAAAAACAGGTGTGTCCCGCCAGGTACACCCAAAGTTCAGCCTCTGTTAACAGCAGGTCTAATGCTTCCTTCTAGTTTTTTCTTCTCTTTTTTCCACCCCAGCAGCTTCCTGCAACGGAGTTCTGGGGGTGGATTTACGAGCTCGCTATATTTACTGCCTCCTGCACAAGCTCCAGCGCAGGCAGGTGAAGCTTTCATAAGCGAAAAAAAGAAATAATAAAAAAACACGACTCCTTTTGAAGCCCGGGGCCAGAGCATGGACGTCGTAAACTTTAATGTACACACGCGTAAAACTCCGGGCGAGCGAGCGCGGGGCTGGAGCGAGAGCGCGGTCTCTCGCTCGGACACGGCGCCTCGCTGGGCCGTCCTGTTCTGGAACGCGATCGGATCTCCAGTCTCTCGAAGGCCCGTCGCTCTCCAGGAAAGTCACGGTGCCGCTGACCACTAAATTGTACGGTTCTGCCTTTGCTATCTTCTTCTGGGAGAGAACGTCTGATCCAAGATGGCCTGACGGGTTTCTGTAAGTCTGCACACATTTTTCCTACAGCCACTAAGTGGGATCCGTCAGAAATGACTATTATTTGATTTTTTTTTTCCCCGTGAAACTTTCTGCACTCTTGCCACGACTTTCAGGACAAGGGGCGAACAGAGAATTGCGGTGCAGTGAGACGGACGGAGCTGCTTTGCTACCACAAGCTTTTTTATTCTCATATATTTATTTATATTTAGCCCTTTGGCAGATGCTCTTATCCAGAGCGACTTACGCAGTTTATATTTCTTTACCAATCCATTTATACAGCTGGATATTTTACTGAAGCAATTCAGGTTAAGTGCCTTGCTCAACGGTACAAAGGTAATGCCCCACCCGGGAATCAAACCTGCAACCTTTTACAAGCCCAGCTCCCCAACCATTATACTACACTGCCGTGGTATCTTGTTTTTCTTTCATTGGAATGATCCAATGAATGAGGCTTTGAAGCTTTGAACATTTTTTTCCCCCATACACACAAGGTCAGTGGTGAAGCGACAGTACACCCTTCCCTGAGACCACTATGCTATGGCCCTTGACACCGCGGAAAGCCACACTGGAGCTTTCTTTACATCCCCTTGATGTCTCGTCAAGCCATTTTTAAAAGAGGAGGGAACCCCACAAAGAAACCACTGCTTTTTTTTTAAACAAAGGAAGGCTTAAACATTCCGTCGCCGGCCAGACAAAACGTGAGAACAATGCTCAAAGAAGCGGTAATGCCGTCTTTGGACATTAATTAAAATGCTCAGCGGTTTTTAAAAAAAGGAAAGCTTAGGCTTGCCATGTGTGGAGAGAGGGAGAGGGGGAAAGAGAGAGGTATAGGGACAGAGATGGAGGGAGAGAAAAGGAGGAGAGTGAGAGAGAGAGGCCAGTCCACCTCAGGTTGTCTGATTAGCTCCGGTCGGAGGTGTGGTATTTTTCCAGCGCTTGGCACCTCCTTTGCTTTTTTGAGTGAAACGGGACCTGGTGGTAATCTTCGTCTCCCCCCCCCCCTCGCAGGGCCCCTCCCCGCTCGCCAACACAAACAGGGGCCCCCGTCACTCCTCCTTGGCCCCTGTTTGTGTTGGCGAGCGGAGGGGCCTCTGTCACGCCCCTGAGGCCGGGAGTGTCACAGCAGGGGTCGGAGGGAGACTTCCTCGCTTTTAATGCGCATTTCAGGCTTATCCCCCCCATGCAGGACTTACAACTTCCTGGATTAGCTTCCATTTATTCCTCCATTTATAAAAGGGTGGAGGGATGAACCGGGGAAAAGGGTCCCTTCGCAAGCAGGTGGGGGCACGGCTGAGTGTGTGGTGGCCTGCAGCGGTGCCTGAAATGGGAGGACACAGCCCAGAGCAAGGCCCTCACAATGGAGAGACTTACAGCCTAGCTGACATTCGCTGGAAATTTTCGCAGCATTTGGCTTTTTAATTAAGATTAAACAAAAACAAGAAACACACTGAACTAAAAATTATTTTGGACACGTGTTTTTTTTTTGGCAATTCTTCTGCATTGACTATCTCTAAGTGTCAAAGTTGCCCGGCCATTTGAAGGCTTAATGGGCTCGGGCAAACACGCGGACAGCCATAATCCTGTCATTAAGGCATTAACGTTTACATTTGAGGCATTTAACAGACCTACGTTTTTAAGTTTCTTTGCACACAGTCCATTTATACAGCTGGATATTTTCCTGAAGCAAGGTCAGGTTAAGTGCCTTTGCTCAAGGGTACAATGGTAGTGCCCCATCTGGGAGCTGAACCTGCAACCTCTCAGTCACAAGCCCAGCTCCCTAGCCATTATACTACATCCCTTAAAAAGCTGCCCACCCCCTCATCGGCAGCCCGCGGGGCTCGTCTCTGACCGCTAAGGTTGCACTCGGGCAGTTCCCCTGGGGGCTTAGACTGTGGGGAGCGGTTAGGCTGGGGATTGGAAAATAAACTACGAGGTCTCCAAATGAAAAATAAATCGTGAGGTCTCTAATGCTTCCGCTCTGCAGCGCCATGTGTTCAAGTGCTGGGGGGGGGGGGAGAGCCTGGCTTTGTCACCGCCGCTCTGGGCCCCGACCGTTGTCTTTCTCGGGAGAGACCACCCATGAGGGCAAGCGTTGTTCCCAAGCAAGCAAACAAAAGGCACTTGAAGGCGGTGTTTGCTGTTTTTGTTATGATTTGAAATGGGATTTTTCTGTTTACACAGCGTTATCTGTTTCGTCAACGTAAGGGACGCAGGCCAAAGCAACATTCCTCTCCAAAGTAACCTTTAGGGTACAGGAATGCCTAACTTTCCTCTTTGTCCGTTGTTGTTGAGCGATTGTGAAAAGGAGCCGCAGTAAAAAAGAGGCCCGTGACCCTGGTTCACCCCTGGGTGTTTCGGGACTGGGCTCTTTGAAAGGCTTGCTGCTGACGGCAGGAGGAAACATTTACGGCCGTCCAGACCTCCTGGCGTATTGGCCGGAAGGACTTAGCTTTGCCCCCCTCTCCTGCTCTCCAGACACCCGTAACCCTACTGCGAACCACGGCAACGCACCCCACAACACAACCGCACGCCTCCAAACCACAACCACACACCCCAAGACCACAACCCCCAAACCACAACCACCCCAAACCACAACCATGCACCCTAAAACACAACCTCTCTCACACTGCTTGGACTAGTGACGTGCACGGACACAGATCAGTGACTGAATGTTATGAGGGGAGAGAGAGGGAGAGAGAGAGAGAGAAAAAGAGAGAGAGGATGTGGACGTTTGGACTGACGATGTGTGCAGACGCAGACCAGCGACGAATGCCATGACAATTTTGCAATCGCAATGGATCAGATTCTTCCAATTGGATTTCCATGTACTGGAACTAGGACCGCAATTGCAATTTAGTGATTTTGTGATTTTCATCCCCAATCATTTTTAAGGGTATGCACTTTTTAATATCACGAGTAAATCAACTCATATTATATCGGAGTTAATCACGAGGAATCATGCTGTGGATTTGTGTGCGCTTGTTTTTTAATAGTCAAATCAAATTATATTCCCCGAATAGCCACTCATGGACTTACAGCCCCCAAATGTTCAACCAGTGGGGGTCGTGACCCTTTCCTGCGATTTCATGGGCTAGCCCAGATTAGCGGCGCTAAGGCCAGCCGTTTCCGCAAAGATTTGCTCTCTCACAGCGGGTGGGCGTCTAGGATACAGAAGCCCATGACCCACGCACCCCAGACTTGCTGCCGGGTTAAAATGCAGCTTGCAGACGTTACAACATCACCCCCCCCCCCCTCCTCCTCCCCAAAGCCCACCTCCCTCCCCAAAACCCCCCCCATATCTGATTCAAGGACAGGGAGCCCCGTTAATAGACCCCACTGGGGGATTTCATGTTTAAAACCCCCCTGAAATGTGACAGAGAGAGATAGAGAGAGCGAGAGAGAGCGAGAGTAATAGAGAAAGAGAGAGACTCCCGCACGTGCGACTGCCGAAATGTGCCCCCATTTGTTGCCCTTGAAGACGTGACTTTTCTTCGCCGACATCCCGAGAGGAATGTTCCTCGCCGAACCTAATGAATAAACCTGGCTCGGTGACGGCATGATTACGGCATGCTGGAATAGGCGCGGGGAGCGTGCGCCCAGCCAAGCTGCGGCTCTCACAGCCCTAATAACAGGCCCGGGCGCAATCGCCTGCCTTCAGTTTCCACTTTGGTACGTTTCCACGGAAGACGTTTCATGCCTCACGTGCACGCTGACCTCATAACGTCCACACCGCTGCTCAATGTTAAACGTCCGCTCAAACACTTTCGCAAATTAAACCGCGTGTGCCAAGTCCGCTGCCAGTGGCGAGCGTAACGCAAAGCAGTCGTTCGCTCGACGCCTTTTGAAGCTCCGCTCAGATTATACTGTAAACTCGCTGCAAGGGAGATGCAGGCTTTTGTGCTCCCCCAAAAAAAACCTGTCAGTGTGGAAAAGTCTGGGGATTTTGCAAACCGAGGAGGAGGAAGGGGTCTGTCCGCTCCAGACTGCCTGCTAGGAGGCGGGGCGCCCCGGCACGTCGACAGCCCCTCTGATGGCATTCCTGTGTGATGACGGGCTCTCGACAGCTGTTGGTGTCGGGTGCGGGTCATGGCATGACCGGGACAATGGGGGCGTGGTGGTGGTGACGGGACAGGGCGGTCCCAGGCAGGGTGTCTTGCTGACACCTGAGCCGCCCCACGTTTGCAGGTGTGCCCGTGCCTCTGTTCCCACACACACACACCCCTCCTAAACACACCAGGGTAGTCCACTTTCACCAGTCTGTCCTTCAGTTAATTACATCCGGGATAGAGAACCGTCCTTCAGCAATAACATCACCCACTGACCTCTGGGATGGGTCCCTCTGCCGTGTCACCTGACCGATTTGTCATAGGATCGGGCCTGTTCACACTTGGATCAACGCGTTTGTTTTTCTTTCTCATTTTCCCCACACATATTAATGTGCTCCTCTATTCTCAGCTCTGCACATAAACTCATTGCATTCTTCCACATGAGCATATTTTTAAATGCTTAGTGCATTAAACCTCTGTGGGACAGCTTCATTATGACAAAGGGGGCATAAAATGATAATAATGCACAGCACTTATCTAAATACAAGTCACATATCATATATGGGTTTTCATCGCATGGAGTCCATTTTCATCCTCTGCAATACAATTTAATGAGAATAAATCAGTAAACGAAGGCAAAAGGAGACTAAAGACATCCTCAACCGCCTGAGATCCAGTTCACAACTCAAAAGCCCCAACCTGGAAGCTCCGGTCTGAACGCCCTCGTCTCAAAAGTCGATGAGTCAAACGAGAGACTGGGCGGGGCGGGGCAGGGCATGGAATCACACACGGGAGGCATGGAAACAGGGGAGCGGCACTCCGTGTTTGCGCAGCGAAGGAGAAACGGCATCGGGCGGTGCTTTCGAGGTTTCGCGGCGCCTGGAGGCCGTTCCTCGACGCTCCGCGGTCGAGCGGGCGAGACCTCTGTCGGCGTGGCGAGCTTCATTCCTCCTGAGCTCCTAATTCGCTTTGATTGAGCTCTTAATTGGATGCAGATCTGGACTCTACACCACTTGACAGTTATCTGCGACTGAGGGAAGTGGATTACTGGAAGTGTGTTCAAGTCAACAGTGAATAGACCAGTAAAGGTGCTCAGTGCGGTGTGGTTCATGTGTGCCCCTGAAACAAATGACACCTGTAGCACTCAATTTCATTACTAACATCAAACCTAATTCATCAAATTAATTAGTTGCCCACTGAAGTGTTATAGGGCCAAGAAAAATTCACTGAGGATCACGTTAAGCTTAATTGAATTGCTTGTGTAATTTATGAATAAAAACACATGGATTTTACAAACATCAACTATTTACAGGACGGTACTATTATCAGACGCTTTGGATAAAAGCGTCTGCTAAATGGCATATATTATATTATTATATTATATTATATTACAGGCACAACTGACTAACAAAGCTTCATTTTTGACAGGTACCCTGAATTTATGGGCAAATATTTATTTTAACAAGACGTATTAAAAACAAAAATAACAAGCCTCTTAACTGCTGATTTATTTAAGGCAGCAGCAGTCCTTGCCGGATTCGAGTTAACAGCCCAGTGAAACCCAGATGAAACACACTGTGGGGTCCCCAGAACCAGGGCAGTGAAACACCACTGTCTTCACCTCCACATCCAACCCCCAGCCTCCCGCCTCCCCACCCCCCACCCCCACCCCCAGCCCCCTCAGGAGATGGCTCTGGCTTCATTCCTGCTCGGTGAGGTTTAAATAGGAGACCAGATCAGGATCAGCGGTGTAGTTGAGCGGAAAGCCGCCACTGAAATATTAATGGAGGCCCGCTGTGCTGATTCTGCTGCTCTCTGCCTGAGCGCGTCGTCTGGGAACGGGGTCAGCTCCGTCAAAATCTATACCACACACCGGGGCTACGCGGTGACGTCTTTGAGGCCGGGAGATTCAAGGAGAGGCATTCGATCGAAATACTGCGGTGCTCGATCTGGCGTAAGTGAGTACTGTGCTACACGTTTCAAATGACCCCCTTAGCCTTTTCGCTAGGGCCTCATACAAACGTTGACATCTGATTGCATCAAAGGTCCTGAAAGCATACAGTATGTACAGTAAGGAATGAGGGGGATCAGATTAGCGTTTTCCTAAAACTATCGGTGTTATATTAAAGCTCCAGCTAGATAATACTCAACGGGGGCACAGTCATCCCGGAAGAGACCCCTCCAATCAGGAAAGAAATGCTTCACCATAGGATGAAGGCGATCACTCAGAATGGCCTTGTATTTCTTGCCGGTTACCTTGCCCTCTAAGGGGTGTACACTGGGGCATTCAGGGGTGCCACAACAGAGCCACCAGAACCCTTAATCTACTCAAGTGTTTCCTTTATTTTGGAAGTTACCTGCAGATTGAATCTAATGAACAATCTTTGAAAATACTCGACTCTGAGTTGTTTAGTTTAGTTTAGATATAACCTGCAGTTGAGCTGACCTGTAGACGTGAGTCATGGTGAACAGACGCACAAGACCTGGGCTTTCTCTCAGTATGTCTTTCTCTAGCACGGGAACGGCCGTCCACGTAACACACACAACGCGTTCCTTGTGCCACCTTTCTATTGAACATTCCTCTTGGGATTCATCCCTGGCCCTGCGAGATGTCTGTACAGTATATCCTTCGGCAGGTACAAATTGTGGATGTTTTTTTTACCCTGTCGTCTTTGGCCTCGCCGGTAATTTCGCCTCTGCCATCTGCGTGCTCGTCGCAGGCATTTCCCAACCTCCTCCCGTTTAAGCGAGAGGAGAAAGGTTGCTTTGTGAGGACGTTTATTTGACTGGCGATGCTTGGCTGAACTGGCGTGCTTTTCTCGCAAAGGAGAAGCGGAATGCGTTCCAAAAGGGAGGCGCAAATGGAGCGAACCCGGCGTGACCGCGGCTTGGGTTCGGGTGACCTGGGCCTCGCGTGTTGCTCTCTTAAGGAGCTGGACGGACAAACAAACAGAGAGCTTCCTCCTTTCCTCCCCAGGCGGCGATCAGGCCTCTGTAAGACAAACAAACAGGCAGCCCTGTGTGCACGGCCTCACATCACCGTGCGGTCATGGGACGGCTTACAAGTCACAAGAACCACGCGTGATAAGAAATCAATCCCCCATTTGGATCGCCCTGGCAACGTGACTGTGGTCTCAGAAAATCCTCTGTCAGGGACTTGTCGCATTATGGGAACCAGGAGTGGAAACAGTGGGGTGGGATGGGGGCGGAGCGCCGAGTGTGAGAGGTGGCGATCCCTGGTGGTCACTTATTAAGGAGGTTAATAGGCCTGTCTCTTCAGACCGCATTGACTTTCTGCTGCATGCTTATTGAACTCCAGGGCAGATAAAAAACAGTTCCTCATTAAAAACCCATTCCAGGAGAGACACAGTTAATAAAACGGTGGAGGCACCCCTCTGCCAGTGTTTCAGCTGGCTGTACAAATGACCTTTAAAAAAAAATACATGGGGGCCTTCGATAGCGTAACGGTCTAACGCACCCGTATTGGCTGGTTCTTTACGAGTGTGAGCTGCTTATCACGGTGGCGGTTCGAAACCCCACTGTACCAGGCCAGCCCCGGTGAGGAGCCCCGATCGGGGGCGGTGTTTGGCTGTCCGTGCTGGGGTAGCCAAGCACGTAAGGGTGACTCCAGAACGTGGGTGGGTGAATTCCATCTCGAAGTTTGCTGTGGCAGGCGGCGAGTTTGTGTGGGCAGGGCAAATCAAAATAAATGATGGGTATAATTGGCCACTAAATTGGGAGAAAAACTGGAAAAATCTGAAACAAATTTAAAATAAAAAAACACATAAATAGCTTCTCACTTTCTATAAAAATGTGCACTCCCCTAATTTATTTTAAATTATTCCTCCGCCTGACTGCAGGGGTCCCTGATGACAACACTTCTGATTAGGGTAATTTTCGATACCTCTGACGGGAATATGTGTGAATAAAATCTACAGGTTGCAGCACGCTGGGGAATGGAGACTGCATTAGTGTGCTCTATTGAGAATGAGAACAGCATGAGGCAAATCCTTCGCAATTTATGATTTCCAGAGAAGATGGTGAGAACTCCGCAGGCCCTAATCTTTCCAATCATATTCCAGTGAGGGTCCGCTCATGTTTACCTTCTGCGGTCCGCCACGCTGCGGACAGGGTCTGATTAGCCCCCTCCTAAAAAATGTCCGCTGATCGGTATTCCTGTCACGGTTAACTGTAGCCAACCCTGCGGCACAGTTTTGGCACACATATCATGCTGGCTCACTTCATTGTTCGATTTCATAGAGCACTTCCCTCCCGATTGTAATTTGAAGGCAAAAGGAGATAAGGAAAATGGAAATACGTGACGCGCACCATTCTGGTGAAAGACAGGCGTGCTCTGCAAAGTGTCTCCTCAGCCCCCTGCGAACAAAGAAGCAATTCTCTCTCTCTCTCTCCCTCTCTCTCTCTCTCCGCTCCGCTTCAGAATGGAGCCATAATGACAGACAGAAAGTAAAAAGCGACAGAAAAAAAAAAAAAGGCGTGATTTTGCAGCGATTACGGACCCTCGCGTCGGAGAACAAAAGACGTGGAGGTGCTGCATTTTGATGGCAGCGGCAGCAGTCGAGTGAACAAACACAATCTCAGCCTCAAAGCAGCTTTTTCCATTTCTGAAGCCAGCGAAGGAATACATTAAAACGTATGAAACCACGCCACAATACGAAATATGAAACAGATCAATGACAGAATGGATTTTGTTTTTTTCATTACTACAAACAGACAGGATATTATGGCAGGGTATTGTACATTTTATCTGTAGAATGGAGAATGAGGTCTGTGGTTCCCTTTGCATTAGGGTCTCCATTACAGACAGATTGGGGGACATCTCTGGGCCTGGATGTGACCTCTAAACCCTGGCCCCTGACCTTTGACCCCCCGGGCGGCACGGTGGCGAGGGTGCCAGACTCTCTCTCGCGGCGCTTGTTCAAATAGCCGTTCCTCACATTCGACGCCGTCTCTCACACCGCGCCACAGTCATGCCAACGTACACAGCAGAAATATCCCGGCGGTGTGCTGTACCATTCCCACAATGCCCTAGCAACGCGCGCGCCAATGTGATAACGCCGCTGGCGTGGCGCGTGGTCCCTGGTCAGAATGTAATTTTCCGAGGTAATTAACGCCGATGGCGTGACCGCGGTTTTATTTCGAAGACCGTGAGAACGTCCGACGTAAACATGTGGCGGACTCGCTCCAAAGCAGTTATCATGGGACCCGATTGTGATACTGTGACCGTATTGGTACTGGTGGCATTGTGTGAACATCACACAAATTTAAATGTAAATGTAAATCGCACAAAAACATGTCCGCCATATTCTAGGGTAACAAACGTGTGACTCAGGCGTGTGGTGAGTAGTGCGCGCGACCGCAGTGGAGCACAAACTTCATGAACAAACATCACACGACAACGCGCCGCGCGTGGCGTACGTCAGACTGATTAACGCGGCGCTCCGGTATGGCCTTGCGAAGCCTCGTGACTCCATTCTTATGCCACGGGAAACGTGCCTTGAAGAGAGAGGCGAGCTCCTGCCCTGCAGGCAGGTGGAGGTGGACCGCAGGGCTCCATTACTATGCTAACTGACTGTAAGCCCCTCTTCTGTCATGTATGAGGTACCCCACCGGCCGCGCTGAAGAGAGGGGACTTTACCGCGACTGTCTCACCTGGCCACCACACTCATGCTAATGAAGGATCCGTCGGAATGGGAGTAATCGGCCACATTAGCATACTGATAGCCGTTGCCCAGCGAGGGCTCTGGTGCATCGTGGGAAACATTAGGTTTTGAATCATTGTTTCCTCATAGAGACAAACGATACACACAGCCCCCCCCCCCCCCACCCACCTCCCTTTCAACAAGGGCCGCATTCATGGCGAGATCAACAAGCAATAATAAAAATAAATGATTGCTCCCAACTGGCTCGTGGCGCACAAAGCGGGATGCCGACTGAGAAATCGATCTTTTGGCTCGCGCGGGGGCACAAAGGTGGGCCTCGCTCCGCGAGGGTCCACAAGACAACATCCCCCTCCCAGACTGAGACAGCAGCGGAAGGGGGAGGGGGAAAAAGGAAGATCGTGGAGCTGATTTATTTGGACAAATATTGCGACAGGGCCGGGTTAGCTAGGGCCGGGCTGGCCGCTAGGCAGCGGGCGGGTGTGTGTGTTTGCGCAAGGATGCATTAATCATTACAGCATGCCGGAGTGAGCTGGTAACGCTTCCTGGTGGGATCTCCCCCAGAGAGAACGGGAGGATGAGATAGAGAGAGAGAGAGAGACCTTGAGAAAAGAAACACAAACACAGACACAGACATATGCACACTTACTGTGCAAACACACACACACACACACACACACATTCACACACACACACACACACACACACACACACACACACACAAACACAGCCATATGCACACTTACTGTGCAAACACACACACACACACACACACATACAGAGGCACATTCACACACACACACACACACACACACACACACACACAGCCATACGCACACACTGTGCAAACACACACACACACACACACACAAACACACGCACACACACAGACACAAGACACAATCAAAAGCATACATGTACAAAAAAATACTCACATTCACACCAAAACACAGTCAAATACACACATCCACTGTAAACAGACTCACAAACAAATACATTTCCGCACCTATGCACAGTGAAACACATGCACAAATATGCACACAAAGACACACCTCCATGTATATTCAAACAGCAGTCCCAAATGGTTCTCTCTTACCCACACACACACACAATTTAGCATGCCTTTAATGAGGCTTAAACATGCCTCTGTTTTGCACTGACTCAGCCACCACTGTGAACATGGACGGGGTCAATGTAAGGTTTTCCAGGCGGATCTCAGTGTTAAGACAGGATATACAGTAGGATCACGCTCCAGGGATGCCTGTTCTGCATTAGGGACAATCCGACCTGAGGACAAGCTACCCTAGCCCCCGGCTGTTATAACTCCATCCCATCTCTCCTGTTTCCCTGACATTTAGGTGAGGAAGCCTTCGTCAGGTAACGTCCACACAACATCGCCCTGATACCGCGGCGGCATTGCGCTGTCCCTAGCATGCTAAAACGACGTTGTCACAACATCGCCTCGGCTACGGAGGTGCAATTTGACCACCACTAATTTGGCCTTAGCTTGAAATCACTAAACGGAGCGAGTCAATTCCATTTCTGGACCAATTTAACACCTATGAGGGCTTAAGTGTCTGATTAGTGCTCAAATTAAGTGTGGAATATCACAGAATATCAAAGAGGATGCTGCTCGTTTGTAACGATCCTCCGATGCAACAGCAGAGCGAGAGCTCAGGTAGGTTACGTACAAAGGACTGGGGCCGCATGTACAAAGATTCTAAGAGTAGGAGTGCTGATCTAGGATCAGTTTAGCCTTTCAGCTCATAATGGATACGGTCAGGATATGGACTGGGGAAACCTGATCCTAGATCAGAACTCCTACCCTTAGAATCTTTGTACATACGGACCCCAGGTTACTCTCGGCAGTGGAGGTCCGAGATAAAGACTCCCAGCGACTCCCTCAAAAGAGATGAGATGGAGGTGCTGTTGCATCATTTGGCCAGCAGGTGGCGCCCAGAGAGCCAGGAACCGTATCGTGACCCCTGTGTTGACTCAGGTTGTGGCAGGCGGGCACGTGCTTTGAAAGGGGTGCTCGGTAGGATTTCTCACGCAAATCCCCCACCTCTCGCCCCGGCTTTTCTGGAGCGCGGAACACGCTCGCGTTAATGTCCATGCCTGGATCTCTCTCTCTCTCTCTCCTCCCTCTCCCCCAGATAGGGCTGAGGGTGACAGCACAGTGGGTGACAGAACATTCGCAGACCCATCTTATCTGAGCAACACCCCCCCCTTCCCTTGCACCCTAAAAGCTCATCCATTAGAGCTTCCCAAGCCTGCTCTCTGCGACACCGCGCCCATGAAAGCTCGGAGGGCAGCCAGCACGTTTCAGTGTTTACACGACCCGTCTGGAGATGACAATAAGACGGTTTTCACACCTCCGCTAAACGACAGTGCAGATTATAAGACCGCAACATCACTGAAACAGGATGCATTAGTGTGAGTGTGTGTGTGACTGTGCGCATGTGTGTGTGTGTGTTAGTGAGAGTGTGTGCATGTGTGTGTGTGTGTGTATGTTAGTGAGAATGTGCATGCGTTAGTGAGAGTGTGTGTACATGTGTATGTTAGTGAGAGTGTTGCGCGTGCGTGTCTGTGTGTGTGCACGTTAGTGAGAGTTTGTGTTTGTTTGCATGCACGTATAGTATAGTACGTGGGTGCGTGTGAGTGAGAGCATGTGTGGGTGCGTGTGTGTGTGTGTGTGTTTGTGTGTGTGTATGTGTGTGTGTGTGTGTGTTCGGGTTCAAGGTTTGACTGTATTGTCTTTCCGTCCTGAGTGATGCATGACTGCTATAATTAACGGGGGAGAGAGGTGGTGGTGGGAGGCCGGGGAACGCCCGATTTCTGAATGATCTTTCATTAAAAGGACCGGACTGGAGAATCGCTTTCATCTGAGCCAAAGTCACGCTGCCCTTACAGCTACAGAGGAACAAACCGTCACCTTTTCATCCTTATCTGCCGGCAGTCGGTCAGTGAGCGATTCTCTCAGCTGCTCCCAACTCTCTGGCCTGGCCACGTCGGGCTGGGCCCCGTTCCTCCTGTGTCTGAATAAAAGATCGCCAGAACGCAGACAAATATTTACGCTGCTGTACGCCTGCCAAAGCAAACCGCAACGGACGGGCGAAATCAAGCGGTTTGCAACAGGTGTTCGGAGGGAGGGAGACAGAGAGAGAGAGAGAGAAAGGAGGAAGAGAGCCAAAAGACAGCTCCGGATTCGTACAGTTTCCCCAGCTGTTGGGATTTCTCTCCCTTTGGCGCGGATCCTACCTCACCTCGCTGGAGACCCACGGCCCACCCTGCTGCAGCGACGGCTCTTCGTCTCCAAATGGGCCATGCCCGACTGCCAGAGCGGGAAATGGGCGAGCCTCTCCCCTTCGGCTGGCTCTGTTTCAGAGGCTTGTCGGACAAGAGCGCCGCCTGGTGGCCCCTGGTTGCAGGTCAGTCCAAGTTCAGCTTTTCTCGGGCAAATACAGCCCAGAGCTAGGGAAAACGTTTCCGATGGCTATCTGTGTCCCGTCAACTGCGCCAAAAAATATCTCAGAGCCATTTAAAGGTAGGGAGGGATCTTTGTAAAGTTTTTTGTTTTGTTTGCTCCACCTTAAGATTGCCGCATTGCAGTTGGTGTTGCTTTGTGTCCTTAGACAGCAACTGCGAAAACAAGCGCAAGCTGGCAGTTGTGTGCTCTTCGGAAGTTGCACAACGTAAACCCACAAGATCAACAGGAATAATTCAGCTGTTTGCGTTCGGTAAAGGGTGAGTGTGTTGAAATAACATGAGTCATGTTCCTGGGAAAAAACTGGTGTGATTACTTGTGTATTAGTGAGTGTGTGTGTGCATGCATGTGTGACGGTGTTGGTTCTGCCCGCAGCAAGTTTCGAACCGAGGGATCTCGACGCGACAAGAGAGCGATTAAGCTCGCTGAGCTAAAGACTCAAGTCTCCAACTCTGGGAACTAATCGCACCCTTATACACGTCACTTTCTGTAGCGGACGCTCACGTACCAGAGCACACCCGCTACATTCTCCCCCTCGAAACTCCTGCGGCAGCAACCATGGCCCAACCGATTGCCATCAGCTGTATTATCCGAGTCACGGCACCAATGTGACGGTGTTGGTTCTGCCCGCAGCGAGTTTCGAACCGAGGGATCTCGACGCGACAAGAGAGCGATTTAGCTCGCTGAGCTAAAGACTCAAGTCTCCAACTCTGGGAACTAATCGCACTCTTATACACGTCACTTTCTGTAGCGGACGCTCACGTACCAGAGCACACCCGCTACACATGCGCATGTGTGTGTGTATGTTAGTGAGTAAAGGTGTACATGCATGTGAGTGAGACAGCATGTGTGTGTGAGACTGTGTGTGTGTGTGTGTGTGTGTGTGTGCATGTGCATGTGCAAGTGCGTGTGTGTGAGGGAGAGAGCATGTGTGTTAGTGACACTGTGTGCGCATTTATGTGTGTGTGTGTGTGTGTGTGTGTGTGTGTGTGTGTGTGTGTGTGTGTGTGTGTGTGTGTGTGTGTGTGTGTGTGTGAGTGAGCGGCATGTGTGTGCATGCGTGTGTCTGGTCAGTGGGGGTCTTGCGCCAAGTCTCAGATGTGACCAGGACTGACGCAGCGGGGGCCCAGCAGATGTTTGCACACATCTGTGGCCCCCCTGACCCCCCCACAACCTCGAATCGTACTGACACACCAGCCCCCAGGGCCCCCCTCACATCTACATAAAGGAAGCAACCTCTTAAACCATCGACCCCAGACGAGGTCCAAAACGCATTCCTGAGGTTTCCTGCAATAGCGTGACACACAGAGCCAGTCAGAGATTGTGCAGCTGATTAGGGATCTGGGTCGAGGGGAAACAATGGCGCGTCAGCGAATCGAAAGGGCCCGTCACGGCCAGGAAGGACGAGGATGAGGGCGAGGGGGTGGGTGAGGATGAGGAGGAGGATGATGCCTCGTTAGACGACGAAGGAAGCAGACCCGTGAGACACAGGGAGGAAACGAGCGCCGTCCCTAGATCTGAGCTCACACAGCTCACAAATACAAAAACAACACTGCCCTAAAGCTGATCTTTCAACAGAATTAAATTCAATCCAGATTTACGTATTTTGCTGTGAGAGCGTGTGCATCCATGTGTGTATGTGTCTGTGTGTGTGTGTGTACTATATACAGTACCAGTCAAAGGTTTGGACACACCTGCTGGAAACTAGGTTTATCTCATAATTGACAATGTTTTACACCGTATACGTTTCTGTAAATACTTGAAAATTACAAAACAATGTAACAATAAACAAAAGGAACATCAAAGCAATGTTCAAGAAAATTGAATTGAAAATTGAATCTTGGATTCCTCAAAATAGTCACCCTTTGGCGTGAGAATAGCCTCACAAACAGGGGCCATTCGGTTAATACGTTTTCGCAGGAAATCGCCTGACATGTTTTCCCAGCTCTCCTGCAGCAATTCCCAGAGAAACTTGTGGGGTACTTTGCTTTGACTCTTCCTTTCCAGTTTGTCCCATACAAGTCCTATGGGATTGAGGTCTGGACACACACTGGGCAGGCCAGGTCTTTAGTTTGAGCGATTTGAATCCTCAGCGATATACACAGTGAGCGGTATACACTTCATACACACACCTCATCACATCAGGCCGTCACCCTGACGCATTCTGGAGGAATCAGTCGACCGCCACCGAGAGGCATCAGCAAATTGGCCGAGCCGGGACACAAAGGCAGGGGAGATGGAGAGGCGATATGCATTATACATGACGGGTGCGGTGAATGATGAGGTGGCCGTAGCCGTCAGGGCTCCGCTGCGCCATCGGGGGGGAAATGAAAATGAAACGGCCGGGTTCATATACTGACCCTCGTTTATCCGGGTGCTCCTGTGGACGTGGCACCAAGGCGTGGCTTCATCTCGGCTGCCAGGCACCCTAATCACCCTCCACACACTCAAGCGGTTAGCGTTCTCTGAGTGGGCGCTTTGCGTACGGTTAGCGTACGTGGAACGGAGTTGCTTCTGCCTGCAGGAGTTTCGAACCGAGGCCCCCCAACACAACAACTGGCCCCCAACACGATTAGCCCGCCGAGCTACAGACCCGAGCCTCTAATCTCACTACGAATTATACTGCTTCTCAAGGGTCGATGTCACATTCTGTAGCGGACGCTCACATGCTTAAGTCACGTCTCGGAGCTCCGCTACACGTGGTTAGTGTGCGGTTAGCGTGTGGTTAACATAAGGTTAGCGCACAGTTAGTGTACGGTTAGTGTGCGGTTAGCGTGTGGTTAACATAAGGTTAGCGCACAGTTAGTGTAAGGTTAGTGTGCGGTCAGTGTTCGCACCAGCGGGCTGCGCTGTAATAAACGTGAGCGGCTCTCCACAAAAAGAAAGGAACGTTTGCTCTGGAGGGAGCTCACGATGTTCAGAATGGATATTAAACATGAACTAACTTATTCCCTTTTAAAGGCACATGGCTGTAGAAAGCAAATAGACACACGTCCACAAGCACAAGCACATCTACATCTAAAACTGCTTCGGTTAATATCTCACTGGATATGGATGCATAGCGTGGACCACATACGTCCGTGTGGATAAAACCATCTCCTGACAATAATAAAAAAAAAATAAAAAAAAATGTTTAATTAAAAATTACAATTAAAAACAATAACCATTTTGAACCTTTTCATGGCTGTCCTTGTGTCAGGCCCTTTTGTACATCTCCAGCTGACAGGACCGAACCGATGTGTGAAGAGCGACGGAAGTGAAGCCTCTCTCCGGGTTTACCAACAGTCCTGCGTTGAGGGCCGCGGTAATGGCCGAAAGCCCATTATCTGCAATTAGCCACTAGATGGGACAAAAGCCCAATGTTCTCCTGGAGGAGTAGCACATGGGCAGCATTACTGGAGGGTGAGGCGGGGGGCTTATGTTGACTTCCTTCTTGCCTGGGGGCAGCCACCCTCTCCCCCATTAATGTGCATCCTTAATACCTTAATGTTCCTGAAAGTGGTCCTCATAATTAAGAGATTAATTTCACTGGCTGCTGGTTGGCTTTTCTTCCAAGGCTTGTATGCACGAAGGGACTCGACCTCCAGAGGAGGAGTTCAATAAGGCCTCTAATCCCGGCCCACGCTTGTCTGTGTAGCACTCTGGAGGGTTATGAAAGAGTGCCTAAGACCTGCGTTTAGTCGACCCGCCATGGTCCTGCCCTGTGGTCATGAGTAGCGCATTTAGGGCAAGGGGGTGTCCTGGGGTGGTGATGTCACGGCTCTGGAGTCACGGGTTCGAATCCGGCCCTGCCTGTGCAGTAGTCTCCATGCCCTCTTCGTGTCCACGTGGGGTTTTCTACACGCGCCCCAGTTTTGCTCCTCAGCGCAAAGACACGCTGTCGAGGTTACCCGTTGTCTCGAAATTATCCTCTGGACTGAAATAGACTGGTGGACTGCCCACTGGGAGGGGAGTGCACTCCTGCCCTGTTCTCATGGCAACACACTATAGGATGTACAATGTATATATTTGTATTTTTTTCTTAAAGCCAATTGCAATTATTACAAGCTTCGGTGCTCGGCAGTCATGAGAAATGACAAAAACATTTAACGGTTGTGCTTAAATTAATTGCCCCGAAAACGTGACTGCTTTTGAATGTTATTCCGATTGGCACCGAGGCCCCCGTTTTTCAGCAGAGGGAGCTCCAGGTGCACCGCTCGATGGGAGTGGGGGTGCGACAGCGGGGGCAGGTCAAAGCTAACGATCGGTGTGGCGGTGCTCTGCGCCGCCGCTGTCTGTTCTGAACACTTGCAGCAGCGTTATTGATCCTGTGGCTGGGGCTGGGGCCAGCTCACTCGAGCCGCTCCGTGGGACAGATTGAGCCGGAGCAGGTGTGGCGGCGGGCCTATTAGTCCAGAGGTGCTTTGAATGAAATAAGCCCTACATACTGGATGTTCTCTTTCCCTCGCAACACGCGTGCGTGTCTTTAAAGAACGGCAAAACGCTCATTCGGCCTGACGGGGCGGCACAAGGCTTTCAGATGCGATAAGAGTGTCTTGTGCGTGCCTTGGGACTTCCGAAAGCCAGAGATATCAAAGATGTAAACAGACGTGAGGAAGTTAGGGCTAAACCATTGCTTGAGGGATGAAGGGGGTTGAGGGGGTGGGGGGTGGGAGTGGACAATGGGCTAAGCCAGTGGAGCACACATCGCTATGGGGAGAAACTCTCGGTCAGCACTGTTATGACAGTCAGGCCAGAGGTAATCTACCGTGCCATGCATCACATCTGCAGCCTGAGCGTGTGCAGCGCATTATTCAACAGAGTTTTACACTGATCTCATTATCACAACTCACACACACAAACACTCTCACCACTCACCACTCACACACACTCATCACTCTCTCTCACACACACACACACACACACACACACACACACTCATGCACACACACACACACACACACACTCATGCACACACACACACACACACACACACAAACACTCTCACCACTCACACACACTCATCACTCTCTCTCACACACACACACACACACACACACACAAACACTCTCACCACTCACACACACTCATCACTCTCTCACACACACACACACACACATGCACACACACACACACACACACACACAAACACTCTCACCACTCACACACACTCATCACTCTCTCTCACACACACACACACACTCACCACTCACACACACTCATCACTCTCTCTCTCTCTCTCTCTCTCTCTCTCTCACACACACACACACACACACACACACACACACACACACACACACACACACTCATGCACACACTCACACATACACACACTCATGCACACACTCACACACACACACACTCATGCACTACTCTCTCACACACACACACACACACCACTCACATGCACAACAAACGCACACACTCACAGACACACACTCACCACTCTCGCGCACAAACACAAATACACTACCAGAACTCACCAGCCCCCCACCCTCATTGTCCTCTCCCTCGGGGGTCTCCGAGCCGAGCAGATTGATTTCGGAGCACGCAGGAAGCTTTGTCGCGGTCGCCATGGCGACGGCATAGCCGGGACCAGCTGGGCGCATTAAGCCGAAGGGCTCCTCACTCCGCCTCTATTGTGGACGCGGGGCTTACGGGTGTCTGACACAGCGCACTGCATCAAGACGTCCCGCCCGCCGCCTGGAACAAACTGGACCAGCCGGAAAAAACTAAACCACCCGAAAAGCTTTACGGAGTCGGTTGGACTTGCGTCGTGTTGCAACACCGTGCTTGTGTATGTTTTAATCGGGCGCAATGAAGGTAATATTTACATATTCCACAGCGCTTCAGACTGAGCAAATGCATATACCTTTCACAAGGTCATGTGCTCCACGCTCATACTGCAGAGGAACACAGCCGCCCCTGCGTCCTAGTGTGCGCGCCGCCGCGCTGGTGAAAATAAGGCCTTTTCAGCCTTGAATTATTCAAAAGAATGTCATCTATTGTACATCCATTGTATCAGATTACGCCGAATGCGATCGCATTCATACGGGGCGGGAGGACAGTCTGACAGGCCAGATGTGACATAATTCCACAGGCGGAATGCAGGAGTGGATTTCCATACCCAGGGCCACGAGTGTCAGAGTCAAACAATCCAATTAGCGCACAACACGGTACGTCTCCCACACAGACTCATTTCAACAATGCAAAACGCATTAAACACAAGCCCTGAGCAAGTGCATTGTCAGGCGCTTGTCAGCTGCATCCACACGCACACACACACACACACATACACACACACACAAACAAAGACACACACTCACATATACACAGATACACACACACTAGACTGGACTGATTTGAAAACACTGCACGGCCCTAATGTGGCTCTGAGGAGGGGGTTGCCATGGTGACCAGCTCACCCGCTCACCCCCCCTTCCTGCTGCTGGAGCGAGCGCATGCAGGCTTTCGGGGACCCTCTTGTGAGCACGCGTGGCAGCGCCCCCCCCATCGCCGGATGGGACCTGCCACCACCACGCCCCCCCTTCCACCTCCCACCCCCACCCACACCACTGCTACCTGCTCTGAAAGGAACGCAGAGTAAAGACTCCCCATCAAACAAACTCTCTACTCCGTGTGTCCACCACTGCCTT
>JAINUG010000136.1:2600629-2693129 GCA_029706075.1 Aldrovandia affinis | reverse complement strand
ATCACAGTCACTTTGACAACCTGGGGTAGTGCTGATAGACACTGGCACCCACAACGGCCACAGGGGGCGGCCCACGCCCGAAGCCAAAACCATCTCAGAGTAGGAGTGCTGATCTAGGATCAGTTTTGCCTTTTGGCTCATAATGGATAAGATTAGAATATGGACAGGGGGAAACTGATCCTAGATCAGCACTCCTACTCTGAGACGTTTTATGAATACAGGCCCTGATCTAGGATCAGTTTTGCCTTTTGGCTCATAATGCATAAGGTTAGGATATGGACAGGGGAAACCTGATCCTAGATCAGCACTCCTACTCTAGGATGCTTTATACATATGGGCCCTGGTCTGTTCCCAGGGACCCAGGCTCCATCTCCTCCCCCCACCCCTGACAGGCCACCCTGTCTCCAGGTGCCCCCATGGGGGCTGTTAGCTGCTGCTCACTGGCATTCACGCTGCAGCCGCTGTCTGGGACCGTGGAGGGGGGTGTGTGTGTGTGAGTGTGTGGGGCGGGGGCTGCCTAATTTAACTCCCTCCCAGAGGAGACGATACAGATCCACAGCCATTAAGCGCTGGCCCGTCCCACCTTTGTTTTGCTTTGTTTTCTTGTCCTTTTCACAGCCATTTCGTTTTCCCCTTTTGTTCCTGTGTTAGGAGGTTTTTTTTGCCTGTACCGTTTGATTATTTCAATTTGATTGAACTGTCGCACGTTGGAAAATGAAATGAGTGTATTGGAAGGTGCTGTACAAATAAAATGTATGATTATTATTATTATGTATTTTTTATATAATGTTAAGTGTATTTTTTATATAATGTTAAGAATAAAAATGTCATATTTGTATTATCTCAACCTCACGGCGTGTGCTGAGATCGAGGGAGGCAGCTGGCTGCGTCTGTGGGGAGGACAGCGGTGTGGTTTAGCGTGCCTTCACGGTGTCAATGCGTCGGTTTGTCGCGTCTCATTCCTTTGTCCCGGCCCTGAGATGTAAATGACTTTGGCTCAGCTGTTAGCATTGTTTATCACTGTTCATCTGAGGTTACTGTCAGACGGAGCGCCAGCAAGAGAGACAGAGAGAGAGAGAGAGAGAGAGAGAGAGAGAGAGAGAGAGAGAGAGAGAGAGAGAGAGAGAGAGAGAGAGAGAGAGAGAGAGAGAGAGAGAGAGAGAGAGAGAGGGGGAGAGAGAGAGAGAGAGAGAGAGAGAGAGAGAGAGAGAGAGAGAGAGAGAGAGAGAGAGGGAGAGAGAGAGAGAGAGAGAGAGAGAGAGAGAGAGAGAGGAGAGAGAGAGAGAGAGAGAGAGAGAGAGAGAGAGAGGGAGAGAGAGAGAGAGGGGGAGAGAGAGAGAGAGAGAGAGAGAGAGAGAGAGAGAGAGAGAGAGAGAGAGAGAGAGAGAGAGAGAGAGAGAGAGAGAGAGAGAGAGAGAGAGAGAGAGAGAGAGAGAGAGAGAGAGAGAGAGAGAGAGAGAGAGAGAGAGAGAGAGAGAGAGAGAGAGAGAGAGGGGTCACAGATAAGCCCAAGTGTCACGTGCGACGCACGCGATTTGTGCAAACGTTTCCGCAACAAAACAAAAGCGTCGAATCATGATGCCGAAGTGAACGAGCGCGGTAGACAGGGTCGTGGCAAAGCGAGACACCGTATCCATGGCAACGGCATCACGGGTCATCGGTGACGTACGGTGAAGTGTGTATATGTGTGTGTGTGTGCGTGTGCATGCGCATGTGTGTACGTGTATACACGTGTGTGTGTGTGCGCATGTGTTTGTGTGTGTTCGTGTTCGTGTGCGTTTATGTGTGTGTATGTGCATATGCGTGCCTATGTGTGCGTGCATGAGCATGTGCATGCGTGTGTATGTGTGTGTGTGTGGTCAGTGAAAGGGTGCCTTTGAAGGACTGTTGAGGATTTTGGGGTGTCGACAGCCTCTGTTTTGCACCCAGGTCCAGTGTGACCATGTCTCTGCTCCCTCACCAGGGCTGATTGGGGTGATATAACAGCCAGAGCACCTCTCTCTCTCTTTCTCACCTTCTCCCTTTCCCTCCCTCACTATATATTTTCTCTCTCTGTGTTCTCTTTCTCTCTCCATCTCTTTCCCTTTCTCCCACTTCCTCTCGTCCCCTCCCTCCGTGCTGCAGTCTCTTTGTTAGTGGTGCAGGGCGTGGGCGCGTTTGTAAACTCCGTCCTGCTCTCCTGCCTGGAGCTGAATCACATCCACACGTCTGGAGTGCTGACCTGGACTGTGTGCCCTTCTCTGCCCAGAACAAAGACACTTGGGCTGTGTGTGTGTGTGTGTGTGTGTGTGTGTGTATTTGTGTGTGTGTGTGTATTTGTGTCTGTGTGTGTGTGTGTGTGTGTATTTGTGTCTGTGTGCGAGTGTTTGTGTGTGTGTCTGTGTGTCTGTCTGTCTGTGTGTCTGTGTGTGTGTGTGTGTGTGTGTGTGTGTGTGTGTGTGTGTGTGTGTGTGTGTGTGTGTGTGTGTGTGTGTGTGTGTGTGTGTGTGTGTCTGTCTTTGTGTGTGTGTGTGTGTGTGTGTGTGTGTGTGTGTGTGTGTGTGTGTGTGTGTCTGTGTGTGTGTTTGTGTGTGTGTCTGTGTGTGTCTGTCTGTGTGTGTGTGTGTGTGTGTGTATGTGTGGCTGTGTGTGTGTGTGTGTGTGTGTGTGTGTGTGTGTGTGTGTGTGTGTGTGTCTGTGCATGTGTGTATGTGTGGCTGTGTGTGTGCATGTGTGTATGTGTGTGTATGTGTGTGTATGTGTGTGTGTCTGTGTGTGAGAGAGAGAGAGAGAGGGGGAAGGAGAGAGACCTTCTAACGAGGGGACTAAATGAGACACAGGATGAAACGATCTTGCAGCTTCCCAGTTAAAGGGAAAAAAACAGTGAACCAGCATGTCTTTCCTGAGCACAGGAGCAGGTCGACCGAAGCTCCAGAAATATCGAGCCGTATTCACGAAGCATTCACCAGCATCTTACGACGCACTCACGGCCTGCTTCATTACTGCAGAGCTCAGCCGCATGCTCCTTTGAAAGGCTCTTTCATCCCCGTCTCACACAGACCTGGCCCAAGCGCCCTGGCATCGCAACTCGTCATCGCATCGCTCCACACAGAGAACCCCGCGTGGCGGCTCCGCCGTCGTGGAAACGCCGGCACGCTCGGAATGCACTGCAGAATCCCCACGTGTATCCCGGCAACAGCCATCCACATCTGTTTGTCTGGACGCTGGGCTGCAATGACTGAATTCTATGGCACGCAAACAGCATTCGATACAGATCCAGCAAAAACACGGGAGCGCCCTTAAGCACAACCAAATGGTCTGGCTCTGGAAGGGGCTCTCTGGTGTCGGTCATGTGGGCCCAGCGAGAACGGAAAAAGGCAGCAGGTGCGCCCCGGACACCGGGAGCGCGATAACGTGAGATTCGGGTTCTCACTAGAAAGCTCGAAATTGATTTCACACGCTCCGGAAGTCAGGGCAAGAAGGATTTGACGGCTGAATGCAGGGAAAGTTTTGTACGCCTGGCTCAGCGACCACTGCGCCATGCAGCTGAAACGACAGAGCTCTGAGCTCAAGCGATAGACACGGTGATTTACTGGGCACACTGTAGTTACCAGGATTTGGGTCAATTGCATTTCAATCCAGGGAATTCATTAACATTCTATTAATTACCTGAAAAAGAACCCACGCAAAACGATTACGTCAAATGGTCTCGGAGAAGACGTTGCAAAAGCATTAAGCGGAGAAGCATTGTGCAAAAAATTTAAAATGGCGGAAAATATGCGTCCCTATGAAGTCTGACTGCCAAAAACACTCAGGCGTTTTGCCTGATTGGCCAGAGTGCTCCATGGCCCATGTTATTGGACAGACAAGGCAATGAGGGGGAGACGATCCTTATCCATTGGCCAGGTTGTCATCGTCCCATCCATTAAAAAAAAAAATGCTTAAACAATGCCTTCTCTGAGACTATTTGACGTATCAACATGAAAGTTTAATTAATTTGTTAAATGGTCTTTCCCAGACGTCTCGTGTGAAGGTAGACCTCTGTACCCACCAGGTCAAAACCATTTCAATTCAATCAATTCAGGAAATTCATTTAAATCAAGTCTGAATGCCAGAAACACACATTAAACAGAACGCCAGATTGGCTGGGACCGCTCCACGGCCCACGTGATTGGACAGACCAGGCAGTGTGGGGAAGATGAGCCTCATTAATTGAATTTAAAAAGGGGGTCAACTTTTCTGAAAGGGGATTACAGATGGAACATGGCAGGCACAGATTCTGTTTTTGTATGCCATGAAGGGTAATATAATTTATCGCATGTAAATTCCTTTAAAGCCAAGACTGCCTTTATTCTTCAATACAGAGGCACGAGGCACGTGTGCACGAGGATGCTTGTACAGGACGCGGCGCATATAACTACAACTCACGGCCAGGTTTGCCAGCTCAATAATTCCCTCCCTCTATACCTCCAGCTGGTGACCATTTCCGGCACAAAATGGCCACCGCGCATCACTCAAGTGATACGCTACGCTACGGCGGCGCGCGTCGAGGTGAGCTTCCCTCCCCTTCACTGTAAAGCGCTTTGAGACCACGAGATGAAAACCGCAATATAAACACAATCCACCATCATCAGTATTATTGTTATTATTATTGCTCCTTACCCGTTGGCCAGGTCATCGTCGTCATCGTCCTCCTCGTCGTCAGGCAGGCTCTTGCTCAGCAGGTCGCTGTCGCTCAGGTAGGCGGACTTGAGGTCGGGGTCGTTGGCCTCGTCCAGGCCCCCGATGAGCTCCACGCGGGCGACGCGGCCCAGCCGGCCGGCGGGGACACGCGCGGGCATGGTGTGGGAGGCGTACTGCCCACCCCCCGTCCCTCCCACCTGCCCCGCCCCCCCGCCGTGGTACCCGCCCCCCGTGGAGGAGGGGGCGTCGCCGGCCTGCAGGCGGGGGCTGGACTGGCCGTAGCGCCACGAGAGCGGGGACGAGCGGTTCGACATGCTGGACACGCTGTGGGCGTTGGTCTCGTCGCTGTCGTAGCAGACGGTCGTCTCCAGGCAGCTGGAAGGGGGTGGGGGGAGGACGGTTACCGATAAGGGCTGGGCATTGGCAAGTTCCTCACGATATGACTTTTGCCACGATTTGTACACACGTCGTGATTCAGTGCGTCACGATTCATCCAGATTTTCTCGATTTTTCTAAACAATGGAAACACGATTCAACACCTCGAATAATATTACTAGAATACCCTTCAAAAAAGGACAAAATTGAATCAAAAACCCATTAACGCCCCATTATAAAAAAGCATAAGTCAACTTGAAACTTTTTATCCTTTTTTATTGGGCCTTGAGAAATTTCATGGAATGGAAGGATGTTCTGCTCTTTCAGATTCAACAGTTTAAGTAAGCATACACATAACCGAACAACAGTGTGTTTTTATGTAATCTTAACAAGAGCAGCGCATGAAAAATAGAATTTTGGAATTTTGCCATTTTCAAATGTTTACGCGAATCTGATATATGGGCAGAGCTCTAGTTACCAACATGAGTGACCTTGATAACACCTGTGTTTTTGGTGTTAGAGAGAGAAAGAGGACTGAAAATGGCGGCAAAATGGTGGCAACTGAAAAGTCGCAAACTGCTCTGCTCATTGCTTGGTTTTGTCGCACGGTATTCGACAGTGTAAACGTTAAATCTCTATGAACATTAAAAAAATGTGAAGAACAATCAACTATAAACCATTGGCCATTCATTTCTTTGTGATATTCTAGAGCTTTCCGTACAAAAAATGTGGCTAATTGTCAAATAAAATAAATCCTCTGCTTTATTTCACCTGATAAACTTTTCTTTGGAGACGGCTAACAGAAGGTCCAATCCATCTCAATCTGCTCTGGACTTCACACTGTAACGACTCTCGACTCGACAATTGGTGATGCTCGTATTGGCAGGCTTCTCGGGCAGGGCGGGGGTCAGCCTCGTTAACAGGCTGTAATGGGAAGTGCTTAAACAGCGCGCCGTACGCACGGGAGGAGCGCACCGAGTCCGCCCAGGGAGTCGCGGCCAAATACAACAGGGGCCAATCAGATGTGGTCTGGCTAAGTACATTCCTGGCCTGATTGACTCTTCCGTGCCTCCTGCCTCGACTTTATGGTGGTTCTCTGGGCCTGCTGTGTGAGGCAGTGGGAAAGGAGGGGAGGAGTACAGGCCAGCAAAGAGCACTAGTGACCAGGATCACAAGGTCAAGTCCTGGTGCACGCCACTCTTGAGGGCACTTAATCTGAAGTTATTGTTTTTTTACACGGTTTTATAAATGGATCGGTTGGAAATTCTCTAAATGTAATAGATGGAAATTTCCGCTGGCCTCAAATCAAAAATTATTAATATCCATTAATAATACTAGTCCACACCCCGAGGGTCACAAACACAGAACCAGCTGCCTGTGGGAGTATCACATTTGTATAACGCACAATAATAGTTATTAATCGCAACTATTTAACGTTTACCTCAAAGGCCTTTTTTTGGTTTGTTTCGATACACCTGAGAAAGATGCACTCCCGACAAGTAATGAAACACCGAGCCCTTTGTCGTTTAAGCGAGGTGAGGTTTGGCACGTCGAGGTCAGCCACGCTGATCGAAACAGACGCCGGTTTCCCGTCGCTTGTCAGGCGCATTGGGATAAAGAGGGTGTGGCGTTTGCCTGCTCTCTGGATTCTCGTCTGCAACGTTGGCCTGCTCCTTCATCTCTCCAGTGTCCATTCATTATTCGATAAAATGATTAATTCATGCGTCTCGTTCATTCCAATCCTAACCCGTGATGCGCAATTATATCAACGCACGACCGAAGCTCACCAGACGCCGAGAGTCATAGTGCGGGAGGTCTCGAGGTCTCGAGGCTGGGATACATGTGTAACGAAATGAAATGCTTGCGAATGACATTAAGCGCTTTATGAATTAAGGTATATGCAGAGCCTGCTTCAGCTAATCAGCTGCGTTGGTCAGTACCTGATATCTAACCCGAGTAAGGGGTTACCAAATAGGTGGAAACTTAAAACCCAAATTATATATCATATCTCATGATGGCCTGCTCACGCATCAAAATGAGATATACTTCATCTCAATGGCTATTTTGTATATGCATATTACATATTACATATTGTATATATGCTATATATGTGTATATTATTTTATACGATCTCTTTTGTTCATCATTATCAAGGGTATGAATAAAAACTAAGCCTACTGTATTGTATATATATATGTGTATATATATATTGCATGCCTATACCTCTCAACAAAAATGGGAGACCATATAAGGCCAATTTAAAAATCCTGAAAAATGATTTATTCAGGATTTTAGGATTATCAAAGGGAATGAGATTTATACCCAGAAATATGATAAGGAAATATACAGTACCAGTCAAAGGTTTGAGTACACCTGCTGGAAACATATCTCATAACTGACAATGTTTTACACCATATAAGTTTCTTTAAATACTGTGATAAAAAAACACATGTAACGATAAACAAAAGGAACATCAAAGCAATGTTCAATAAAATTTAATTTAAAATTGAATCTTGGATTCCTCAAAATAAGCCATGATAACAGCCTCACAAACAGGGCCAAATCACCACGATATGTCTTCCCAGCTCTCCTGCAGCAATTCCCAGAGGCACTTGTGGGTTGCTTTGCTTTGACTGTTCTGTCCAGTTCATCCCATACAAGTTCTATGGGATTGAGGTCTGGGACACTGGGCAGGCCAGGTCCTTAGTTTGAGTTGTCCTTCACGTTCCTCCTTCACCAGATAGTTCTTGCACAACTTCAAGGTGTGTTTCGGGTCGTTATCTTGCTCAAGAATGAAGGAGTGCCTGCTTAGCCGTAGTCCAGATGGAAGGTGTAGTTTCAGCAATCTCCAGCAATCTCAGTTGTTTTCTTTGCTTGATGCAGGCCAATAATTTGACCCTTCTGAAACAGATTAACATCTTTTCCACGACCACAGGATATGTCTTCCGACATGGTTGTTTAAGAAATGAGAAGCTACTCACTGCATCAGTTATGGTTAAATAACTTGTTGCCAGATAAAACATATTAATCACTGCAGTAATTATCCAATGGAAGGCTCTTACCTATTTGCTTAGTTAAATCCAGGTGGTGACTTTTGTTTTGGCCAGGCAGTGTATATATCTAGCAGTTTCGGACAAAGGATAGGCGAGAACCGTCACGTCAATCACAGGGGCTGTCAGTCAAACCTCTGGCCTCTTTGTGTCTAACCCCGCAGTGGAGCATGTTCTTTCCGGAAAACTCTCTCTGGGCTTCTGACAGCCCATCAACTCAGAGCCTTCTGCACAAGGAATCCTAGATGGGGGCTGCCGAAGAATAATTCGTCACCTCAGGCAAGGAAGGTATTACCACTCCGCACATCTGAGAGCAGCGTTAAAAGAGACGAACTGCACCTGTGCAAGCCTGCTGACCCAGTGCAACTGTGACCCGCTATTCTCTTAAAGTTCCAACGGGAACAAAGACAAGCGCAATCTTTCTGAACACAAAAGGGGCTGTTATCATTTCATTCTAGTGAAATAATACTAATACCATCCCATGAATAATCCTCTTTTTTTCCCTGATGTCAGAATTATTCCATTCTCTTGCAAATTCTATTCAAATCCATACTATGGGCTGCAGGCATTGTTCGTTCGTTCATTCAAGCCTTAAATGAAAAGGAACAAAAAAAAACATTCCTAGATTTGAGGAAGGACCTGTTCAATGCTTTTCGCCTCCTAGTGGCAAAACGCCACTACTGCTAATTACAGCTGAGGGAGCCGCTCGTTATCAGTGAGAGATGGAGGGGATACCAGGACAGCATGGTGCTCCTTGGGCCATTCCCCCCAGCCACCAGCACAAGAGCATCAGTCTGCTGCTAAGTGGGTCAGGGTTTGCCATGTTTCCCATACAGTCTAGCAGCAGATTACATAACCAGACGCACCAACGCCAATGAATAATGCAAGGTCTGCCTATCCCCGGAAAACACGAGGGGATGTTAAAACTATATTTGTCCCCAAGACATGGGTATTTCATTAACGGGGGGGAATTTACTGTCACAAGCCCCCGAGTGCAGCCGTGGTGTCATTAGAAAAACAGACTCCAAAAAAATCGGATTTCCTTGAGCCTCTTTGCGTTGTTTTAATTATTATTGAAAGAAGAAGTGAAATACGTGCAGAAGCCATGTCTTTTCTCTGATTAATTTATTATCCTTTTGTTCCCGTTTTTAAGCAGCGCGATCACTCGCTCCCTTCTTATGGAGGCACAGCGCTAACCGTTAAGAGATCTCGGCCCGTATGGATGAAGCATCTCAGAGTGGGAGTGCTGATCTAGGATCTGTTTTGCCTTCTGGGCTCATAATGGATGAGGTTAGGATATGGACGGGGGAGACCTGATCCTAGATCAGCACTCCTACTCTGAGGCGTTTTATGAATACAGGCCCCGATCTAGGATCAGTTTTGCCTTTGGGCTCATAATGGATGAGGTTAGGATATGGACGGGGGAGACCTGATCCTAGATCAGCACTCCTATTGATATACTCCTAGGATGCTTTATACATACAGGCTGAGATCTCTTAATGTTTAGAGCTGTGCCTGTTATTTTCAAATAATGTGTTGTGTCTGTTTTATGCAGCACGATCAGCTGTCCTCTATTTGTGGTGGAAACAGCACTCAATGTTGAGAGATCTGTTCTCGCCAAACGCTTGAGTCAAAGTCAACACGATGTGTTGACCCCTACATATACGCCATTTAGCAGACGCTCTTATCCAAAGCAACTTACAGTAGTGAATGCATACATTTTTCAGTATATGTAGTCCCAGTGGGAATTGAACCCACAGCCTAAGCGTTGCCAATGCCAGGCTCTACCTACTGAGCCACACAGAACCACAGACTCCTCCAGAGAGGGTTCAGCCTCTCGTAGCTGTTGACATCTTGGCAGGGTTGTCGAGACGGGCCTTCCGGTGATTCCCTGTGAGTCGGCGATGGTGACTCTGTGAACAGGTGTGAGGCGGGAGCGCGGCCCCTGTCCCAGGGGGGAGGAAAGGTGCACGCGTGTGTCTCATTTCCTCCACGCCGCCACCGCCGCGCCCGGAGGCCTCAGAATAACTCAGACCGGCTGGAGGAAGGACGCGGGATGAGCGCCACGGCCGGGCTCGGAGACTGACCCCCCCTTCCCGGTTCTCCTGGGGCCCCTAATACACGCAGAGGACGGCAGTAGCCCCACGACCATCTCCTGCTGCTTCACCGCCGCCACAACTGTGTCTGCACGCCACCGTATCCCGCTGGCAATCGGTCTCTCTTTCCCTCTCTCTCTCCCTACCTCCATCCCTCTCTCCCTCTCTTTCTCTGGTACACTTTTTCGGCTTATTTTGTTTCCAGGTGTCTGATTCTCGTGCTTCGATGGATAGAGGTTTTTTGTTTTTTTCGATGGTCTGGTGCTCTACTTTATATTTTCGAACCCAGCTCTTGGGATTTCAAAAGGCTGCCGTTGCCTTTCTCGCTAATTCTGCACTTATGGAACTCGCTGATTACTCATTCATTTTTTACATGCTGCCTGTTAAACTTTGCATGCATTAGCGATGCCGTTAAATCTTCCATTTGCCAGTATGCTAATTCCAGCGCCCTCCGTTTTCGCTCTTTAACTGTCAAAAGAGCTTCAAATGAGTTCGCGATTTAGAGCTGCGCTCTCTGCCAGTTTGTTTCATAATCATATCGGAGTATTCCGAGCAGAGGCCTGTTTGGGATTGTGGATATCGTGTTTCATGGCAGAAACAAAACGATTTTGAGTCATCGGCCAGGTCTCTGAAAGACCGCTCTCCCTGAAGTAGGTTAAACGTACAAAGAATCAATCATTGCAGGATTTATGATGCAATAAACCTACAATTACAATAACTGATATGCTATAAAGTGTACTGCATGCAAATAAAAAGCTTGGATCACTCTGATATAAGTTAATGAGTCTGAGAAATATTTATTGTTTCTCAACTTTTTATTATTATATATTAAATAGAACAGTGTAGTAGTGTGCAATGTTGGAGATTGTGCATAATGCCCAGCACAGCTTACAAAGAGTACAGGCATGGCCGTTACAGGAGGTGTCATATGGTTGCTGCATTACAGCTTGGCAGTAAGAAAAATGCACAAATGGCACAGTCTATGTGGTCCCAGAACATGCGGTCCCACAACCTGAGCGTTGCCAGCGCCATGCCCTACCTACTGAGCCACACAGAACCACAAACTAATATAATCATAATACATTCATATAACGATTAAATAACACACGCTTATGAAGTGTTTATGTTCATCTCTCTCCCGGTCTAAAAACCGCATCAGGAAACAGGCCAGATCGCCGACTGCAGTATCCGAAGGAAACCTCAAGGACAGCATCGCTGGGCGAGGGGAATCGAAGCGGGAATCGACTTGGTAGGCCGAGCACGTCCTGGAAGCTAAACTGAGGGGGATTATCGCGCGGTACGCCCCGCGCTCCGTCGCATGATTCGACACCCGGTGGCCGTGCGTGCGGCGGTAAATCAGGCCAATAAAAACGAAACGAGGGCCACGGGTTTACGTTACTGTAGCTGAGGCGCTGTGTCTGACTGAGGGTGTAGTTACTGTCCCGACTACAACAAAGCCCGACTAGGGCCGCGCACCAGAAACAGGGCACGCCATCGGCCCCGGCCAATCAAAAGCCTTCCGGGATGAAAAGGGCTGGAAGCGTGGTCAATTTGCATCTGCTGAGAGAGCACTTGGCTGTTGGGCCTTTAGAGGGAAAGCAACAGTGCGCAGGCACAATGAAGCAACACAAACGGGTGTATGTGTGTGTGTGTGTATTTACTTACTATATGTGTGTGTGTGTGTGTGTTTGTGTGATTATTTAGTATGTGAGTACATGTGTGTTTAATATTTAGTGTGTGTGTGTGTGTGTAATTACTTAGTAAGTGTGTGTGTTTGTGTTTTCTGTATATGTGTATGCATGCATATGTGTTTGTGTGTGTGTATGTATATGTTTGTGCATCAGTGTGTGTGTGTGTCTGTGCATATCTGTGTGCCTTTGTGTGTGTGTGTGTGTGTGTGTGTGTGTATTTGTGGATATCTGTGTGTGTATTTGTGGATATCTGTGTGTGTGTGTGCTTCATGACTTGCCCAGTAGTCAATGCCCAGTAGCCGCGCTAAAGTCCCACCGCCTTCAATTACCAGCCAGTTAAACACGGATCCCAAATGCCTCCACCACTTCTCCACGTTAACAGACACCGTTACACTCGCTGTCACCAGCATGCAGCAGCGACGCAAACTCAACCAACCTCAGTCCAGGTCAGCTGATCAACATTGTGAAACTCTGGCACGTTCCGCGCAACGTTTGTCAGTGGAACAGGACGGCAGTGGCTGATTGCCAGGGTAGGATCCGTACATATTCATAAAGGAACAGGCCAGCTCTGACAGCTCCGTTTAAAAACACGAGGAGTATATCGTCCGCTCGCTGCAGGCCTAGGTCTACTGGCCAAGAAACGAGAGGCACTTGAGGCTGAAGGCCTTCGCTGTTTGTTCTTGCGCTTGATGTCTGCGCCCAAAAACGGACAGGGCTCTTTGATGTCAAATTTTGGCCGACCCGGCTGGGTTTAATGTGTCGATGGGGGAAAAGGAAGAGGAAATCAAGCGTTCAATAGAGAATTGGAAAACAATTCCTCCGGAACATTCTTCCAGTTATCGCCGCTCCTCACGCCCGCTTACTTTTTTTTTTTGGTGACTTGAAAGCCAAGCAGAGCGTGAGACCAGCTATTGCGAAAGCGGCACTTTGCTCACCTGTGGCTGAGCTGTGACCCCCGCAGGCTGGACATGGTATCTTCCAGGTTCTGTCGGAGATCCAGGACGTTCTGTACGGTGCGCTTCCTCTGGGACTCTGGATCTGTGGGAGAGACCGTTGAGTGGGTGAGAAACGTCTGTCATCCATCTATGAACTACAGAGGCTGCTGCAATCAACACACACACAAAACAACATTCACACCCTCATGCACATGCACACACACACACACATACAGTGCCTTCGCACACATCCACAAATGCACACATACATGTACATGCACACACACAAACAACAGTCACACACACACACACAAACAACAGTCACACACACATTCACACACACACCCCCACCCACACTCACAGAATTTGCTGAGTTGGCATTCCACACAATGTCTCTCTGTAGAGTAACCACGATGCATAAACACCATTTGTCTAAGGCGAGCAGTGGCTTGAGCGATATCTAAACGGCTTCTTTGATGCAGAATCGTGAAGGAGCACTTTAGCACCCCGACAATTCAGCAAAGCCCCTCTCCTCGGACTCCGGCGCAATTAATGAAGTACGAAGCAGCGGGGCTGCCAAAAAGCCCATGGCTCTTCTGGCCCTAATGGAACTCACTTAACAGCGCGCCCACTCCGTCACTTAAACAACACATTAAGACGGTTAAAGGTCGATCCCCTGTCTAATTAGTCCCGTTATTAGGGGCCTAGTCAGAGCTGGCGCAGAACCCGTCAGAGTGCTCCGAACAATTTCATCCCCCTCGAGTGAGAGAAAAAGAGAAAGATGAAAAAGACGTGGCTGGAGCGGTTGGTTGGAGTGACACTTTTTAAAAGAACATGTTCTTGCATTGTGTGTAAATCTGACCACAATGGTGATGAAGTGCACAGATATTGAGACGGCTTACACAAATAAAAGTAGATCCGCTGTCATTTAACATCAAACGGGCTAGAAGGTGAACTGGTATTGTTTACTCCTGACTCCACTGTCAACATGGGTATAAATATGGGTATATATAGACATGCGGCGGCAGTGTAGTAGTATAGCAGTTAGGGAACTGGACTTGTAACTCAGAGGTTGCTGGTTCAATTCCCAGGTGGGGGCACTGCCGTTGTACCCTTGAGCAAGGTACTTAACCTGAATTGCTTCAGTAAAATATCCAGCTGTATAAATGGATTGTATGTAAAGAAATGTAAACTGTGTATGTCACTCTGGATAAGAACGTCTGCTAAATGCCTAAAACGTAAAACGTCAAACATAAACATGCTTTTTGTGCTGCAGTGGCCACCATAATTATCATTCAACATAAGTGTTGTTTCCCATAACACTTGAATATTATATTAAAATAGAGTACTGAACCCACTTGTGTATGAGCTAAAACGGAATGAAACACCCTCGCCTCCGTATCATAATATCCGTGCTGTGATAGTATCATTGCGACTGTACATCAAAACAGGACACGATTAGGCGGGCCCTGTTAATGAATTATGCATGGTCTCCATGCTCAGTGGACTGGCTTGGGGTGCTTCATAGCCTCCCCAAAACCAAAGCGTCCGCCCTGCTGCCCTGGGGCGACGGGGGCAGAATCAACGGCAGGCGCACAACTGTTCATTAGCACACAAACGCAAACGCAACTCCGCAGGTCTCCATGGCGACGAACCCCCCCCACCAAATATATTTAGACTTTACAATATTAATGGACCTGCCATTTTTGGGGATTTTAGGTCAAAGTCAGTCAAATTCACCCTTCTACTTCTTGTGCTCAGGATTATTTCCAAGCGCCCTGGAATGCAGTTAATGTACTGTACTGTGTGTAACACTAGTCTTATTGAGAATACATGGCCCAGGCCAGCGCATTCCTGGCTGACAACCTAATTATTTTTCGTAACTCTAGTTTTAGGACCTTATTTTCGAGAGTCTCCAGAGCAAATTGGTCGAGTTAACTTTTAGGGTCTGATAACGACACGGAGAACTGTTGTTTGAAATCCCGGCAGGACGGACAGACATACAGAGTTTCATCTGGGGGAGAATGAAGCGGGATTGTGCTTGGATGTTCTGCCAGGCATTGGACGAGCGCTCAGCCACTTGGACGGCTCCACGCATGGGGAGGTGATATTGCATCACAACAGACCGCAGACCGTTTTGCTGTACCCTTCAAAATGCCAAGTCCAATTCTGAGCCCACGGGCAGGGCCAGGGCCTGCCCCGAATTCTATCCCCGCCCACAATCGAATAATAAAACAGTTTGAGGGTTCCTCAATCCATCCTGGAAAGGCCAGGGGCTAATCATTTGATAATCTCCACGCAAAAAGAGGAGGCAGGGGCCTCGGATAGCAACACACTCGCATTGACTGGTGCTTTGTGAGTGTGAGCTGCCTATTGCGGTCACGGTTCAAAACCTGACTGTGCCACATCGGCCCTGGCTGGGAGCCCCAACGGGGGGCGGCATTTGGCTGTCCGTTCCAGGGGAGGGGGGGTGTTCTGTCTCAGAGGAGGCAGATCATCACTGGCCTCGGGGAATTGGTTCGACCCGCAGGACGAGCGACGAGTTGGTGGGGGAGGGCGGATCGAAATCAATAGAGGGCATAATTGCCTACTAAATCGGGAGAAAAATTGGAAAAATACATTTAAAATGTTTAAAGAAAGGGGAGGCGAAGAGAGAGGCGATGTGAGGCTGACACATATTCACTGTAAACTCCGTGACCCCCAGACAGGGAGAAATGAGCTTGGCCAAGCGCTCGGAAACCTTCACAATGGATTCCGCCGTTTCAATTTTTCCATTTAATTTACAGTCCTTTGCCACCTGTGTGACCTAAAGTTGACTCTCAAAAAGGAGACATCATCGCGCCTGCAGTATATAAATTGGAATGTATGGAATTTTATATTTGAACGTAACTCAAGCCTCAGGGTTATTTTTTATAGTTCACTGTTACAATTTGGGACAATTTGAGTGAGCATTAAAAAAAGAAACCCAGGGGACAGTTTTAGTTGGACGTTGTCAGCTTTGCGCCAATTGAAATGGCATTTACAATTCGCCCCGCCGCTCCCTGAATTTATTACAGAGAAGCACTCTACGTCCCCTTTTACAGCGCAACGGGGATGTGCAACTGCAGCAAGAATCTAATAACGAATAGCAGAGAGTATGAAAAACGACATCCATCAAATCAAAGCCAAGAGACTGCTCAATCGCATCTGTGCCTTGTTTGTTTTGTTTTGGGGGAATCGATGAGCCTGCGTTGAGAAAAGTGGTGAAACCGTAGACAGCAGCGGAGGAGGCGAGGTGGTATAATGGTTTACGGAGCTGGGCTCAGTAACTCAGGGCCACTGCCCTTGTACCCTTGAGCAATGTGCTTAGCCTAAATTGCTGCAGTAAGTTTACAGCTGATATACATTGATTGTGTGTAGAGAAAGCTGTGTGAGTCGCTCTGGATAAGAGCGTCTGCTAAATGTCTAAAATGGGGAGGCCTTCATCTGAAAGCTCTGAGCCCTTAAGTCCTGTGACTGGGGAGGCAGATCCAGCAGACGAACCGCTGTGCGTCTTCAGTTGCTCCACCCTGCTGGGAAGAGTCATCGATCATGAGCCTCTTCCAAGCCTTCCATCACCTCCCAGAGCCTCGGCCATGTAAAAAAACCTCCATTTAGTATTCGGGAGCGCTGCTCCCAGTCGCCCTGGGGGCAAACTCAGGCATAACGGACCGTGCAAAGCCAGCACGTGGAGCAAAGGTTGGAGCGCAGGCCTCTAGCGAACGGGGCAAAATCACGAGCGCTGATACGGGCCAGTGAATTAATCACCCTTTGTGTTTCTGATTGTAACGGGCCAGTGAATTAATCACCCTTTGTGTTTCTGTGCATTGTAACGTCCAGACTCTACGAGCTTGCTGGCCGGGAGCAAATCACAGGGTGATGGCAAGTCACTGGCAGAGTGTTAGCATAATGGTTGCTGCTGAACTAGAGATTGCAGGTTGATTCAGGTGACTGCTGTTGTACCCTTGCGCACAACAAAAATATCCAGCTGTATAAATGGATTGTATGTAAAAGAAAAAAATGTGAACTGTGTAAGTCGCTCTGGATAAGAGCGTCGGCCTAAAATGTAAATGTAAAAATGGTGATGCGGCCCCCTTGGTACACACTGCGATAGAGCCGAGCAGAAATATCTGTGATCATGCAGGAAGGAATAAGTTGGGTTCGAATAAGGATGGGTTCTGGATATGGAGCCGTGATGCAGGGGATTAAGGCAGCATCTCTGGTGCTGCTTATTCTCCGCTCCGGGAAGCCAGCATTGAACTGTGCTGTGCATATGAGGCTTGTCTTCCAAACAGGCCCCTTGCTTGCTACTCAAAAACTGATCTGAGATCAGGGAGAGAGCACATAGAGAGCAGAGTAGCGTAACAGTTAGGAAACTGGGTTTGTAATGTGGCAGACTTGATTCCCAGGTGAGGCACTGCCGTTGTACGCTTGAGAAAGGAACTTAACCTGAATTGCTTCAGTAAATATCCAGCTGTATAAGTGGATTGTATGTACAGAAATGTAGAAGAAACTGTACGTGTATGTTGTTCTGGAGTGTCTGCTAAATGCCTACATTTTAATGTAGAACCAGTGAGGGGCGGGTAGGGGGTCTGTGTTGATGCAAAGGGGCCACATCAGCCATCAGGGGCAGAATCCAGCGCATCCCATTGGTTGGGAACAGCCCCAGTGTAGTCCTGTGTGATTTGAAGGGTCTCTGTGTATATTTACGCCAGTCTTACTTTCCTTTCATCCTGATTAAATATTGCTGCTGTCTCCTGCATTGGATTTATGATATCACAAAACTAAGAAACAAGACATTCTTAAAAAGGACGTGCTGTAAAACTGTCAACCCGAGGCTGCCATTGGCCTTTTAGTCATCTTTATGCCATAAATCCCCTAAAAAACTTTCATCACACCATCACTAAATCATTCCTGTGTAAGATCTCACCCACTGTACGGACAGATCTCACTGTGTTCATCCAAACAAGACAATCAGGACAGAGTGACTAATGGGGAGGACCGACTAAATGGGAGGTGTGTTGCCCTGTGCAGTGCATTGTGGGTAAGGAGAGAGATAAGTGCAAACATACAGAAGGGGGGCTGCTGTTGCTGACGGGGAATCAGGCCCCCATCTCCCTCTCTACACCCCCGCAGGGACAAGCTCCAGCTGGCGAGGGGATCGCTGTCCAAACCCCCCTCCCTAAAACCCAACCCCCACCCCCCGCCGGCGGTTAGGCGAACAGGGGCCGACAGGGGCACGGCAGCCGGGAAACGGACGGTCCAGCTGGCCGGGGGTGGCGGGAAAAGGGAGGGGTTTGAAGGGGGTACACTACCAGGAGCCCCTCCCGTGGGATGGGGGTCGCGACCTTCAGAGGTGTCATTTTCAGCACCAGCTGGGGCCAGAGTGCGCTCGATCCTTGATCCGGCCCCCCAAGGACAGGACGGGGGGCACCTCCGCGGCCGCTAATTGATTTCTCCGTGAAGCTGGCAGACGCGCGGGGGGATTGATTAGAGCGGCCCGGCAGCCAACGGGTGGCGTAATGGCGGATGATGAAGTCATCGCAAGCGGAGGACACGGTCAATTACAATGGCGAGCGTCGGCTCCTATTCGGGGGCGGTCGCAGACACGTCCAGGAGGCCGGTGTGTGCACAGCTGACATCACATTACGTTACGTTTGAGACACTTAGCAGAGGCTCGAATCCGGAGAGACTCACGATGAGTGCCTTTAAAAGACTATCACGGCGAGAGCAAGAGATCAGCACAAGCTCATGGAAAATGTGTTATTATAATAAAGTACAGCATAGTTAGGCATCTGTTCTTTTTAATGTATTACAGGATAAAGTATGCTTCGATGATGAATTTAAAAAAAATGTTGTGGTTAATTTGGCATTTCGAGAATACTGGATATTGTTGTTTAATAAACGTAGTGAAAACAAAATACATTTTAGTTTATTAAGCGAGTGCTGCTTTTTACAGTTTATTTCTTATATATATATATATATATATATACACACATAGCTTACATTTTTGAATACTATTGAGTATATGAAAAGCCTTGTGTGTGAAACAAATATGAAACTGACTAATGTATGCCCTGTGAAAGAAACATTCCTAAAAAGGCACAAAAGTACAACTAGTTGTATATCTTGAGGCGCTGCCCCCTCCCCCTTTTCAAAAGCTTGAGTGACTCTCCCCCCTGGGGGCCCCATCACTCCTGCCACGCTACACTAGAGGGCACAGTCGCCCGAGCCCAGGACCCACTTCTGACACGCCCAGTCTGACCCTGAGGGAACCTCTCTTTCAGCGGCCCACGCACCTTTCCTCCCGGTTAAAGCAGCACACAAGCCGTATATCTCAACCTTTCCCCTTCTTACTTTCTCACACTAGGCCTTCATACACACTGCCAAGAAAAACCTAAACTGAGAAAGGGGGCAAATGTTTCACAACTGCAAGAAAAAATATTAGTAAGCAAGACATCGGAGCAGACTAATCGAATTAAGTCCCACCCAAGCGAATGAAAAGAGGCACGCTTGGGAAATATTTTGTGGAATTCATTTGTATTTATTTTTTCTACTTGCAGCCTTAATGAGTTCCTGAAGTTTGGCCTCGCAGATAAAGGAATATCACTGCTCGTGCCAAGACGATCTTTTCTGTTTCACAACGAAGCGTCGATTTGATTAAGGGTCGGACAACTGTGTCGGGGCAGTCCGATGTCCGATCCTTAATCAAACTGACGCTTTGTTGTGAACACTTTTTAATGACACGTGAGTGTAAGTGAATCAGCAGACTCCCTAGCACATAGACGGCATAGGCCCGGAGCTTTGTCACGGCTGCTTATCAAACCTTGAGTTAACGTTAGATGAGAACATTAGCGGGTCTACGAAGGCAGAAGCCACACACGTAGCCATGGATACGGATGCGGTCGGACAAAAGGCGCTGTTGCGAATCAATTCGCCGCTCGATTGTGATAATTAAGGAACTCGCTGCGTGGGGGCGTGTCTCCCTCCCAGCGGGTGTTGGGCAGGAGGGTGTGAAGGGAGGGGTGACAGACAGGTGGGAGGTGAGGACTGCTTCCTGCAAGCTCCACCCCCATCTCCACCCCCCAAAACCCCTGGATCTCCCGTGGCTTCCCAGCCCTGCTGCGAGGAAGGGGGCAGGGTAATTAGCTATGCAAATTCGCCCGTCTGCAGCAAGCCCACCCCCCTCTCCCTCAGGAGGCCCATGAATCACCTCTAACTGGTTAAACGGGGAGGCTCCCACCACCGCCGACGCCTCCGCAAGGGAGTCAAGGAATTAAAGACACACAAAAACGATTAGCCTTGCTTGTTAGCCCATTCCCAGGCATTCCCGCTCGTTCTGGGGGTGCTCTCATTCCCTCTCTCTCTCTCTCTCTCTCTCTCTCTCTCTCTCTCTCTCCTCTCTCTCATTCTCTATCTCTCCTCTCCTTGTTCCCTGCCGATTGGGGAGGCCCGTTTGGGAGGGGTGGGGGTCGGTGGTTGCGATGGGGCGAGACCCGTGTTTGAGATTGGCGCAATCAGCACACAAAGAGCCTAAATGTTGGATGTCGGCAAAGGTAACGGACACAGCAGAATGATAAAGGGCTCTAGCCGGAACCCGTCAAGGCACGGCTCGGCTCAGCCAGAAAGGGCTCTTTAATCTGCCCGAGGAAACACCAGCCAGTACCACAACTGCCCTTTTACAGCCTACCCTCCTTAAGACTTTACTAGTTTTCTTTAGTGATCATTGTTCCTGCTCCTGTCACATTGCCATCCCATGACAGTCAGCGCATCTGATTCAGCGTGAATCACTTTTTCAGGACTGAGTGTATTATAGGGGCTAAAATCAGCGACACCACCATTTCCTACCTTGTATTAATGCACATCTTGTAAGTTGCTCTGGATAAGAGCGTCTGCTAAATGCTTAAAATGTAAAAATATTAAATGTATTTCACTGACACTAGGAAGGTACGGCTAAATGTTTGGATCTTCAGCCTCCCCTTCCCTGGAAAGCGCTGAACGCGGACCCGTAATGGCGGCAGAGAGAGAAGTAGAGGGCTTGTGCAGCAGAGCGGTGAGCAGAGCTCTGTGTTCTTAGCTAACGGCCTCCGTTTGAATCCTGAGAAGGACAATGCCGCTGTACCCTTAAGAACTGAATGTGACCTCATTAGATTTGCTCCACAAATGTATAACGGAGCATGCTGGGAGAGCCCTGCGCTGGGGCGGCTGCTGGGAAAACAGCAATGCGATACGGCGGTGTGTGTGTGTCCTCAGATTGAAGCCTTCGTCCGTGAGGGATTTCAGTGGCGTCAGGTCGCACGTGTGTGAATCATTCCTCACCCGAGCCAAAGTCACAGGCGGCCCACAAAGCTGGCATGGGCACACGCTGAGAGCAATCTCACGTCTAACGGTCTAATGGCACGGCGGAGCAATAAGGAAGACTCGGACAGATAGGCTGACACAGACTCACACACACAGACACACATAGACACACACAGACTCACATAGACACACATAGACTCACACACAGACTCAGACAGACTCCTACAGACTCACACAGACACATGATTCACACAGACTCACACAAACTTACACAAACAGACTCCTACAGACTCACACAGACTCACACACACAGACTCACATAGACTCACACACAGACTCAGACAGACTCCTACAGACTCACACAGACACATGATTCACACACTCACACAAACTTACACACACAGACTCCTACAGACTCACACAGACTCACACACACAGACTCACATAGACTCACACACAGAGACTCAGACAGACTCCTACAGACTCCTACAGACACACACAGACACACACACAGACACAGACTCACACACACAGACTCACACAGACACACTCACACACTCACACACACAGACTCACATAGATACACACAGACTCACAGACACACGCACTCACACACACAGACTCACATAGATACACACAGACTCACACAGACACACGCACTCACACACACAGACCCACACAGACCCACACAGACCCACACAGACCCACTCACACAGACCTACAAATGTGTCGCATCGGGCCCCCCCCACCCTCTGGGTCACTGGTCCGCGCGTGCACCAATCGCAGATACACATGACTTGTGTGATTGAATTATTCGCTACAGAGGACACACCCAACTCCAGGCGACAGCACCACTGCCCTGCCATTGGAGGGGAGATTACAGTAATCCTATAATAGGCGGTGGCGTATAATCGGGACCAGGAAACAGATTACGGCGATCTCGCAAACTGCCCAAGCACTTTCACGCGGGCCAGGCAATTATACCAGAGGGTGATTTCATGCTCGTGACAAGAGGAGTGGAATCCATATACAGTTCACCATTTAGTTATTTGGCAGAAGCTTTTATCCGAAACAACTTACTAGAGGTGCGTGAACATGGCTAGAGATCATCGCTAGGGCTATCGAACCGTGAGCTAGTGTAAGCATTACTCGTTTCTGAAATTCCTGCCACAATACCTATCATAAAAAGGGAAGAGAAAGGTTTTTCTATACAGTATATATATACAGTACATATACATTTATTTATTTAGTTTTAATGTATATCTTTTTTTATCTGAGTTTTCAGTCTTTTTGGAAGATAGCTTGATATTCTGCCGTCCTGACCGAGTGGGGAAGGTCATCTCACCATCTAGGGACGAGGAGAGAGAAGAGGCGGGGACAGAGAGGCGGGGACAGAGATGGGGCAGTCGGCTGGCCAGGGGAGGCCAATCCGAGGGATCTGGAAAGGGGTGTAGGGTGCGATCAGAGACCGAAGGCAGGAGGGAGAGGTACCCCCCTCGAGGCCCGGTACGCCAGCACCGGTGACTTAAAGGTGAGCCGCAGCCGTGAGCCAGTGAAGAGTGTTCACGTCGTGGTTTATGTCGAACGGGAGGCTGCGAATACGCCGACGTTACCCTGACAGCTCGGCGGGAAGGACGTTTGATCAGCGACGCTCGATCTCAGCGGTTGACTTCAGAGTAAGAGAGACATCGAGTAAGAGAACAGCCGGCATGCCGAGACGGTTTTGTCACGTCTCCCACGGGAAGGGGAAGGGGGTCTGTTGAGCGCGAGGATTTCAAAACTTGTCAGATTATCGTACATGAGTCAGAAAGGCTGCTCTTTTTTCTTATTTTTTTCTCTCAATCATGAAGGCAAATGATACATAAATCACCACAGCCACTGTGGAATGGGTCTGCGCTGGCATGTGGGATGCAAGGGATATGAATCCGCCTCTTTGTTCCAGAGCCCGGTTTGCACGATGAAAACTCACTTCAAGAGGAAACGAGGGTCAATGTGATGATGTTGCCGATTTTATAATACAAAGTGGCAATAGCTCCTGTTACCGAATCCATCCTATATCCACCCTTACAGAAAGATCTCATGAATTCTGCAAATTATGTGGACATTTCACAATTGATTCCATTTACATTCCTAAGCATTTAACAGATGCTCTTATCCAGAGAGACTTACACTTTTTTAAACTTTTTTTTTAACATTTCTTATCTACAATCCATTTATACAGCTGGATATCTACTGAAGCACAGCGGTAGTGCCCCGCCTGGGAATCAAACCTGCAACCTTTGCGTTATAAGCACAGTACCCTAACCTAATTACACCGCACTGCCTCCCTGCCACAGTTACTGCACAAGCATTCGCATACGGTCACGTGGTGTTTTTGTGGCTTTTTCCCGTAAGGCCAGAAGACCTGCTCATCCAAGAGAAGTAGGCCAGGCATTGATAGATTCTCAATCACGGCAGCGCTGCCGCAACGAGAGAGTGGACACTGCTCTTCCGCCCGCAGGGTAATTGAGGTAAAAAGACCATAATGGACTACAGTAAGTAGAGTCCGTCATTGGCACAGATAATGGAGAGTGAGAGTGAGAGAGAGAGAGAGAGAGAGAGAGAGAGAGAGAGAGAGAGAGAGAGGGAGAGAAGGAAAGGGATGTCGCTAATTGTCTCTAGGAGACAGTCTGGGAGTCTTTTCACGGGTGAAGGCTGAAGCTTTCCCATCATGCCCAGTAAGCTGGAAGTGAGGAGACAGGACAGGTCACCCCGGGTGGGAGAGCCTGGTCTATGTAGAACAGCGATTTGTTTACAGGCAGCTCCGGGGGTTCTGCACAGTGGAGGCCTGATGCTGCAGGCCTTCCGTTATACACGGCGCAAGGTCTTTCAACTCTCTCAAACCGCACCATTAGTGGATATTCCTTAGGCACGTTTCCCTGTGGACACACGGGAAGGAGGGATGATCATGAGATTCCAGGGGATGTCTCCCAACCGAGACTTTCTGTCGTGAGCGTTTTGTCCGTTTGTCTGGTTTCACCGCTGTATGAGGGCCGAGAACGTCAGCCTTACATCTGCTGACCCACGTAAACATTTTTTTAAAAGCACAGAGGTGGGAAGTTAAGACTCTGCGCCTTTAAAACGAGCTCGTCGCATGGCGTGGCGTGCGCCGCAAACAACCAGGAACGGGCCAATTCAATTAACACCAGCTGAGTAAACACAGCAGAGTAGCGGCGCAGGTTCAAACAAAGCAAATTTGCTGTGGTTGAACTGTCACATTTTTTTCAATCTCAAACCTGTTACTTTTGAGCTATTATACTTATTAAGAGCAAACAAACAAAAAAAAAAAAAAAGCAAACAGACACAATGAGAAGACGGGCCAAGCGTAAACGTTGCAGGCTGCATTCTGGGAAGGGCTTGAGCTTTCGAGTCCTCGTCTACCACCTGCCCTGCCCCCTCCTCCCCCTGTAATGTTGTTTCATTCATTGACTCAGAAAATGATCTATTTCCTGTCAGCTCTTTTCCCCCTGTTCTCTCTCCTGTTGCCGGGGAGGCACGGCGATGACCTTCGGCGGTCGGAAAACAGGAAGCGGAGCGCACGAGCGGCTTTTCCATGTTTCATAAACATCTGGTGTATCAGTACCCCTAACCCCCCCCCAACCAACCCCCCCTCAAGCAGCAGGTCCCCAGTGGCAGAGATCATAACGATGTCAAGGGAAATGAGTCAAATTCTGAACTAAATGGCCCTTTTTTTTTTGCTGCCCCGATATCACCGAGGCGGTTTCCGTAGTGCTGGATGAGCTACTTTTGCCGCAATAAAAAAACACACACGCACACACACACACACACACACAGACACACACACACACACATACACACACACACACACACACACACAAACACACACACACACACACACACACACACAAAAACCCATCAGGGGCCAGACACGCGGAAGAGCACAGAACGGGGTAAGTAGTTTGCTCAGTGAGCCTTTCAGCTCAATCTACCCCCACTCCTAATCATCGATAAGCAGTCATATCGCGGCCAATGGGTTTCCTGAGATCTGACAAAGCCCTTTTTTTTAAGGAAAACTAATTATTTTAAGATTTTATTTTAAACATTTACTGCAGACGTATAGTGTATGTCAACACATTGTGCATGAATTATATAAATATGGACTATGAGGAAAATAAGTAGTGCACAGTAGTACTTATGTAAACTTCAAGGACCCTCCAAGGACATTCTTTTTAGTTTTCAAGGACCTTGGTTTTAAATTAACAACCTAAATGCACTTCTGTATAAATGTATGAATACATGTTTTATTGAAAATCCCACCCTTAGTAAGTTATCACTAAGATACTAGTAATATAGCAGAATCAATGAAAAAGCATGAAAGTGACCAGTCTTTCATACATGTCACATGTTTCATCGGTTTGAACAGCTCATTTATATATATTTTTTAACACCTGGTGTTCCCTGATTTCCTGCTGGACGAATGTCATTCCCCCATCCTACCCAAAAACATTATCTGCAAAGTACGGTGCCCGTCCTTAAAAATAAGATGCTGAAACAGCCCACTTCTGAGGTGTCCATGTTCATCTGCGACCGCGGACTGCCACCGGGGCTCCAATCCCTGCGGCGGCTCCAGGAAGCCACAACCGGAAACAAATAAAGAAAAGGAAAGGGTTGACCTAGAAAGGAAAAGGAGGTGGAAGCTGAGAGCGGTGGAAGTCTGACCGCGTTCTCGACGCGACGGCAGGGCACGGAGCACCGCCCTGGCGAACGCAGGTTTTTATGGCCCGGTGCGGATTGGCAAAGCCCCAAAGCTGCCGCACCTGCGATAAGCAGCTGGAGCTGATCCGTGCTGAATGCCAGCGAGGCTTGCGTAAGCCCGGGAGGCGCTATAAAATCACGACCACCGTGCGAAGGAGAGTCTCTCCTGGCCAGAGTGAGACTCGGCGTGATGTCTTTGTTGTGGCTCTCTGTGGAGCAACGCAGTACCATCTGGCACTGACCGCAGACACGACTCCACCCTTGTTGTGGGGCTTCCATAAAACTGGCGGCCATTTTGTTTTTTCCGGGGATGCACTGGAAAGTCTGAATGGACGGGTTGGGTGGGAGCCGGGTGGGGCGGGGTGAGGGAGGGGGGGATAACCTCCGGACACGTGCTTTTCGCTTTCCAAAGCCGGTCGTTTATTTTGGTCGTACTTCCAAAAGGTTCCTCCAAGTGAGATGTTACAATAATTTGTTGACAAACCAGTTCGGGGTCATTTGGCTTCTACGGTCAAGGGCTCGCACATGTACATTCGGACACGCTGCGATAACGCAGCAGTGAAAACAAGCTTTTTTACAATGACCCATAACTCCACCTAAACAAACACGGGGGGGGCGTTCACGGGGCATGAATGTATTTCCTAAGGACACACTGCTTGAGCTGACCGATCTGATTTACCCCGACTTGGAATGACATGCTGAGTCCCACCGTCCCCTGCCAAACTGCACGGTTAGACACGTTCTGGTTTCCAGGGAGACGGCACCCCACAGAGGGTAGGGGATGCATCCAGATGAAATCAGAGTGAGCTCACTGGAAAATGCTACGGAGCAGGCCATGGGAGGTAGCCACACCCGCAGCCTAAATCGGACTCCGACTCACTGGGGAAATCTTCACCAATGCTGACGCAAGCAGAACATATTCTCCCAATTACTGCGTGGAACCGTATGGAAAGCGTATTTACATCATTCAATGCCGTTAAGTCCTCTCAACGAAAACAATGTTTCTCTCGGTATGGAAATGATTAGTCCGCTAGTATAGCTGCGTGTACAGCAATGCTAAAGAGAGACGTTTCAGATGCTCTGGCAGGCATCGATATCGAACTCGCAAGCCAAAATTTGCCCGTGATAATTGGCTTAAGATGCAGATGTCATATTGTGTTACCACACCGGAGTCATGTAGTTCACACGATGTCAATCAATCAAAATGCATTTGCTGTAGTGTTGTAGAGTTAGTATATGTTACAGCGCGTTGCTACAAATTTGAACAAGTGCAGTCGCCAAATTGTCAAAGTGCCAAACAAAGTATGTTTTCTGTAGGGAATCGGAAAACTAGAAAAGTCATCAAACAAAAACAAACAAAGAAAATAATTTCCTGATTCCATAACGGCCTTCCCATACAGGGAGGGTCCTATAAATTAGTCATCAAGGTCCAGGCTGGCTATAATTCAGTGTGACTATGTCCTAAATAGGGTACTGGTCACAAGGTTGTCAAGAGAAGATTTCAAAGTCCCGTCCCGCCAGAGTCGGCTCTGGCCGGGAGTGCCATCGGGCCGCCAATTGGCTGTCCGCCCCAGAGAGGGGGGAGGGAAGCCGACACACACAGTTCACTGTGCACAGGAGTGGTTCTGGGGTACCGGAATTACAGTCGACAGCACGACGAGTGTTGTCTCAGAGGAGGCAGTGCTACGCCCTTGTCACTGCCGGTCACAGGACTACGGCAGCAAACTATAGGGGTAAGGGGGATTGAACTAAGCACATGGGTAACTGGCTACCAAATTGGGAGAAAACGGGGTAAAATCGGAAAAATACAAAATATATTTTTTTAAAGAGAAGATTTTAAAGAACAAAGCTATTGGTTCTGTCCTGTTCCTTTGAAGCCAGAGGGCCTTCTGGGAATAACAACATTGGGGAAGTGTGTGTGCAGTTCATACGCTGTAGGGAGCTGGGGGGCAGCTCCTCCAGAGACCAGTTAAACAGCACTCGGGACCTGGAGGCTGTTGCTTGGGTCGTGTTTTTGTTTTCTCAGTCCTGCCGAGAGTGAACTCGTCCAGCACAAGCAGGGTCCCTTGCCAGTGTGAGGTCACCTTGGACTGTCACCAACTCCCAAACTCAGTTACCCTGACGCCAGGCAGGCCACCTCCCCAACAGTGTTCCGTGACCCAAACCCACGGGGACAGCTCGGACAGCGCCCATCCACCCCCACCCCACCCCCACACCCCCTGCCAACCCTGAGGCGCTCATAGGAGTGGAGGGAGGCTCGGGAACGTGAAACAGATGGACGTTTTGGAGGTGCGTAACTTTCTGCTGAAACGCGGCCAAACAAATCTGGCCGGAAAGCCAGGGGGGTGACCATGGTGACAGAGCAGCTGCCTTCCTGTGTCCCCTCCTGTCTGATTGGTCTTCCACACATCACGTGACCAAGGTCTGTCATGGGCAGGGGGGAGCGATTCCACAACAGTCCCAGGATAAATGGGCACACGGAAAAAGCACAACCTGCTTTAATAGTCACACAGAAAGTCCCACCGCTGTGCACTGGTCTATGGGGAGGTTGTGGCTAAGGCAGGGGTCAGTGTGGTTGCAGACTTCTGTTCAAGCCCACCACTAAAACACCCGATTCAAGGCCTTGATCAAAGACATCAATTATTTGAGTAGTTGAATCAGGTGTTGTAGTCCTGGGCTAGAACAAAAAGCCTGCACCCACACCGGCCCTTCTGCATCCACACCGGCCCTTCTCAGATAAGATTGGACACTCCTGGTCGAAGGAGAAGAGGGAGCAAAACTGAATCCAAATGTGTCACATGACAGGGAGTACTCCAGTACCGCTTCCAGCACACTGTAAAAGCCAAATAATGAGAAAAAAGCGACAGTGATTTACGAGCTGGAAACTTTGCACGCGGACTAACGTTATGAAACGTGCTGCACCTGTCAAGCCATTTCCCTGCAAAACGATTGTGTCATGAAAAGGAAGCCATTGGGATTTATGTTAAACTGGGACACCAATGCACCAAGTGTCACAATGCAACCTGGCAAGCTATCACAGTTGTTATGATATAATAAACCAGGCAATCAAAACAACAGTCATTTGAAGAATTCCCTATCTACGGCACAAAGACACCAAACATGCCCTCACTCACTTCATAAATCCTTAAAACGAGACATTCTTTCCCCCGGACGCAAAACCACTTTATAAAAGCATATTTAAAAGCTCGAGGACATCAGTCATGTTTGACAAGTTTTTTGTTTGTTTTTTTCCCCTCAATATTTTTTTTTCCCACAGACCATATTTTGAAGTCACCTCCATGTCATATCCATATGCTCTGATGCACACATTTTATTCTTTTTATGATCTATTTTCCTTTTGTCATATTGTTACTTTGTTGTTTTACTTTGGAAAGTGTTTTGAACATAATGTATGAAAAGTGCTCTATGAATAAAATTATTACTATTATTATTAATATTATTATTATTATTATATTTGTGTCCTGAGACAGAAGGTCAAGTGAGCGGGGCGCTGAGTGATGAAGTCCACAGGAAGAGGTCCAGACTCCCCCAGCTAGCTCCCGCGGACACACCTGGCACATCTGCACAGACCCGCGATCAATCAATCAACCAATCAAACTCCATGTGCGTAGCGCATTTCACAAACATCTTTACAGCAGACCCCAGCAAGCCTAAGGCAACAGTGGCAAGGATAAACTCCCTAGGTGGAACAAATAGGAAGGAACCTTAAGAGGAACCAGACCCAAGAGGGGTCAGCCCAGGGTTTGAGTTTGTAATGACCAACAGCAGTCAATGGGTCCCTGTGCAAGACAACTCAGTATGGGACTTTTATTTATGTCTAGGCAACTGCAACCAGTGGTCCTGGGGTGAGGTAGCGGGCTGGGACAAGTGCCTGGCGGGCAGATGGCGGGTTCTGAAGCTGGAGTAAGCTCGGGACTCGGGGCAGATGCCCCAGTGGTGAGAGAGGGAGACAGAAACAATATGGGGAGTTACAGAAACGCAATACATGTGTAGAGCGAGAGATTAAATATGGGGGCAACAGGTGACCCCGAATTTTCCATTCAGGCCACAAATTCAGTTCCACCAACAGCCTCACTTTCTGCAACCATAAACTGTCAAAATCTCCACCAACAGCAGCTCAGACCATTTTTGCCCTTTAAAGTCCCGGACTTATTTACTCCAAAAGTGAGACAATCTGCAGGCCTCACTGCAGTACAGGGAGAGATGACCCTCTGTGACCGGCTGGGACGACTCACTGGGTTACCACAAGCTTGGAATTAAGCTACGATTGCTTCCCAAACCGTAAGACCAAACATAATCAGTGGGAAACTTTATCCAAAAGTCTAAATCTGTAATCAAACCTTTTCTTTTGGTAAGTCCCAAATACGCTTAGAAACGTTAAACACTGATAAGAGCAGAATCTTTCATCTTTAGGCATTTAAACATCCCGATGGATGAACCCGAAATAGGACAACCACCAAAAATAACATCTGGTTCTCCCTTGCTCTAAATTTCATGGAGTATTTTTTTGCTGTGTTAGGAGCCGGCAGGTCCTCCTCTCAGCCCAGACTTGCTTTCAGGCACGTCAGGTTAGAGCAGCAAATGCATGAAGTGCTTCGAGGCTTTACGGTTTCTAACGCTGTCACTGCGATGAGAGGGGACTGCATCTGGCCCTCCAAGAGAGACTCCTGCCAAGGCTCTGGGCCTCCAGCTGCTCTCTCCCGAGGCTACTCTCTCCTGAGGCTGCTCGAACAGTGGCACGTCGGTGAGGAGACAATATTTTCGCAACGCTGCTCAAAGAGATGACTGCACAACACAAACCATAGAGAGAGGAGGAAACACACACACACATGCACACACACACACGCACACACACACACACACACACACACACACCCACACACACACACACACACACACACACACACACACACACACACACACACCCACACTGCTCTGCCCTGTCAGGTCTCTGGGCACGCCGACGACGGGACGAGCCACTCAGAGGCTCATTACGGAGCGCATTGGGCCCAAGTGGGCGGGAGAACGAGGAGCGTGCCTCAAACCGGCCGTAGATGTAGGTCAGGGGGACGGGACGGCCGAAGAGCAGGCTTCCTCTTCCTCATGGCCATCATGTGACCTGACTGGGGAGCGGAATCCCATTACGACAGGACACGGAAAGCAGCTCCATAATGGAGCCCCACCCCCCACACATGGCCCCCGGCGTCGCCCTGGGGAGCGCACAGATACCCATCTCCCATGTCCCCGCACACTGCCACTCCCACTCCCACTAAGCCCATTCGCCTGGAGGACACAGCAGTGCAGTCAGCTGCGTTTGAGGTGCCTGGTTCGGTCCCATTAGCTCTGGTATGACAATCCAAGTTTGTGGGCCTCTTGGATACTACGAGTCTCTGAGTCCACACGGTCCGGAACGCTCTGACCTCGCACCATGTGACCCGTCTCTCGCAAAGCATATCTCCCGACAGCTGGTGATGCGAATAACGAGCTTTGCTGGGCTGGAATGTTTCGCAGCACAATGGGAGCCTGTGTGCAGAAGCATAACAGATAACTCTGTGCAGATCGCCCGAACGCCCCTCGCAAAGAGAGCTCCGTCTGTGCTCCCGTCCCTGTGGGCCGCGGCCGTGGCCACCAGAGAGCCCGAGAACAGAGTCAAGAACAGAGTCTATTATAGTGCGAGGTGGTCCGCCCCCGGAGGGGGGATTCATTCAGTCGGCCAGCTCGACCAATCGCGGCGGGGCAGTGGGATGTTCCGCGTCTCACGCCCCAATCAGGTGAAAGCCAATCTTTGACTCTATAGGTGGGGGGAGCAGCTGCGGCATGCATGTTCTGTGAATGAATACGCTCGCACGCATCTGATAATGAAGTCTATTGTGATGAGGCTGGTGGCTCCACACCAAACAGGACCCCAAACGACGGCTGCGCTAAGCCCGCCCCAAGAGGAAAAGCTTCCTCCCTCCAAAAGGAAGTTGTCCTTTTCTTCCTTGATGTGTGATTTCGGTGTCCAATGGCCATTTTATGGACCGTGTCATTGTTCTGTGAAGGGTATACGGATGCAGGGTCAGAGGTCAGAGCTGGACGGTTCCTGCTTGATTTAGATACGAACCCCCCCCTTCCCCTGTCTGCCTTCCTCCCCTCCCCCTCCCTTTCCCTTAACCCAACACCTCCTCATCCCCCAATTCCCTCCCAGAAGCTGGCCTTGGTCTCCATAGCTGTGTTGCCCCCCCTCTCACTTGACATCTATAAATCAGAACATTGATTTTCCTGTGTGGCCTCCACGGGGCTCCACCTCCAAGTCAAATAAAAAAGAGAGGGGGTGAAGACATAATTAGGAGACTAAAACTCTAGGTTATATAACCTTTGGACTTTACCAATTAGTTTCCCTCCATCTGGCTTTCCTTCGCCCCCGAGCGGACCGTCCACCTGCCGAACTCTCCTCGGTGAGAGTGGCCGCCCTCCCAACCCCTCGCCTCTAGGCAGCCCGAGAACGGGCTCACTGAGAACGGGCTCGCCTTTTCCTCCGGGGGCTGGAGAGGAGCGGGTTTTCCATCGGCGCTCTCGAAGCTCGCCCCAGATACACACCGCCGAGCTATTTTCAGCACCGCACAGACACAGGCAAAAAAACCGCATGCATCTACGAGGGAGCGCGAGTCGCCCGTTCGATTTCGCACGCGGGGGCGAGAGAATGCTCGGCGAGATCCCGCACAAAAGACGAGAGAACGGAGACGACGTGACGCGCAGGCGGTTCTCCCGTGGGGGCCAACATCGCCGCACCGCACTGTTCTGTTACGACCTCGGAGCCAGCCTCTCGTGTTCGTGTGTAAAACCCAGCAGACGCTGTAATTGACAAGCAAGGCGCTAAATATGTGAGACCAGACCAGCCGCAAGGCCCAGAGAAGTATGCGCTGTGGTCTCTGGCGCCCTATTCGACCAAGCCTATAAATGTCAGTCCGCGTTCGTTGCGGAGCCCGCTTCCTTCGGCACGATTGAGCACTCCCCGTCTGCGTGCTCCCTCTAAACGCCTTCCCGAAGCAGATCAAGACGCGATAACGCCCCAAGGAAGATTCGCCGTCTCTAATGAGATGAAAACCATGAAATTCCCGTCGTGTTTTTAAACTGAGATCTTCCCCATTTGCATAGAGATAGAGCGGATTCCTTGGTGGGACGGCGTGGTTATCCTGTGGTCTCTCCGCCCCCCCTACCGCGGAGGACTCATGTGCGAAATTAAATTGGGATCCAGATTGCATTAGCATTCCGTACACCAGCTCAGTGAAATTAGCCGGCGGGTAATCACATTACACAGCCGCTAGGCTGTTGAACGGTAAACAGGAAAATGAAATTCGCTCGTGGTTATTTTGGACTCCGCTGTCACAAGACCGTGGTCAGCTGCGAGCGCTGCGGACAAGTTTGAGCCGGCGCCTTTTCAGCGAGAAGAAAACCAAATCAACCCTAGATTTTAGCTTGTGTCTATAGTTGCGAATGTGGTTCCATAACGTCAACGGCCACTTTTGAACGTGAACAAATTGCGCTTTCCGAAAAGAGTTGGGTGTTAACCCGCTGTCCTGGCCAAATTCCCAACCAAGACTATATATATATATACACACATACATGGAATTCATTCATTCCCTCCCTCCTCGCCTCTCCACTGTGTATCTGATGTGTGGTGAGTTTGTACTGGCGCAAAATGGCTGCCGTCGCGTTCACCCAGGTGGGTGCTGCACATTGGTGGTGGTTGAGGCGAGTTGCCTCTATCATTGTAAAGCGCCCTGGGTTCCTTGAAAAGCGCTATATAAATCCAACGTCCAATTCAATTCAATTCATGCGCAAGAACACTCCTGCACGTGCTCACAAACACATGCACGTACACAAAACACAAAAAAGCTTATTCTCATGATAAACACCTGCCCCCTTAAACGAATCATGCTCATTGACAGTGTGTGCATGTCCAACCGGGGGGGGGGGTTGTCTGATGAGCCAGAAACAGCAATTCGGGAGTCTAGATGCAATTATGGAGAGGGGGGAGAGGAAGCAGGCAGCACGCATGCAGCTGGTTGCATGTGCATTAACCTTTGTGACACACCAGAATGGGGCCTGGTCCTTACAGTCCGATATGTCTTATTTACATGGAAACGATCCTTTGACAATGGCGTCAGGAAAATAGGGGGATCATTTGGGAGGAAATAGCATTCCCGAACCCATTTCCTGCATAAGCGAATATCATCCCCTATGCCCCGGCAATCTGGAGACTATGTTTGACTGTACAAAGGGGGAGGGGGGGCACACACAACATGGAAAGAGATGTTATGAACGGATTGTGAAATTTGTCAGACAATAAAATAGTCGAATAAGTTCAGCGGAGGGAATTGCTGATGAAAGCTGAGGAATGCCCTGGTCCCTGGACCAAGGAACTCTGAAGGTCGGCCTGCCATTTTGAGCGGTCTCGCGACGTCACGGCAACAGTGAAGAAAGGTTAAGAGAACCTGGAGCATTGTGGCTGTGTGGTAAGCCTTGGAAACACAGGGGAAGGGTGTTACTGGTCCTGCCCCATCCTCGCAAGGGAACAGGGAACCAAACATAAATGATGTTAAAATGATTCCAGGCACAAACTTTTTACAATTGATATAAACAAAAAAAAAACTATTTACAATTGTCTGTCCCGCTTTACCACAGGACCTGCTGGCCTACAGATCAAAATGAGCCCTAAATACAGGGGGACCTTACTGGACGCTAATAGCCACGGTTTCCTTTGGTGCCGACAAAGGTGCTTTTGTAACAGTTTTTTTGCGCGTTGTTGCTCTGTGAGGAAATTCATTGTTTCGCTGAACGCCGCCAAAAAGGACAGGAAGGAGTTCAACAGCCACGGCGGGATGACAGCATTTCCTGTTCCTCTCTGCACTACAAACGCGGAGGGTAGAGAGAGAGGGAAAGGGAGACAGGGAGGGAGGGAAGGAGAAGGAGACAGAAGGAGACAGAGAAAGAGAGAGGGAGAGACAGACAGGGAGGGAGAAGGAGAGAGAGGAAGAGGGAGAGAAAGAGAGAGAGAGAGAGAGAGAGAGAGAGAGGGAGGACAGGAGGGAGAGAGAGAGAAAGAGAGAGAGAGATAGAGAGGGAGAGAGAAAGAAGACGAGGGCGACTTGTCAGTGGAGTGGCACTTCTAGGTCAGGGAGACGTGTGCAGAGGTGGCGGGCCGGGGGGGGGAGCGGGGGCGTGGATGTGGGTGCCGCAGAGCGAGAGAGAAACGGAGGAGAACACTGGCAAGGCTCCACACTGCCAGCCTGTCAGGCGAGATCCAGTCTCCAGTTCAGGGGGACCCGAGGCTCAGACGGGGTGAGGAGGGGCAGGGTGGTGGGGATGAGCCGTGACAGGGGCACAAACGCCAAGGGTGGTGCCCACCAGAACCCGGGGCAAACACTTCAAAATACTTTAACTCTTTCAGATGGCAGTAAAATCTGAAAACACTTTCAAAGCTTTCAAGGAAACAAGTTACTACTACCCATTGTACTAACCATCATATTTTTGGCAAAAATAGAACAATTGATCGTTTATTTGGGGTTTTTTGGTCTTTTTTTCTGTAATTTACAATAATTTTACTGGTGTCTAAAGGGTTATTTGACCCAAGTGCAGCGCCCCCAGTGGTGAGACACACCCTGGCACTGCAACAGCAGCGGGCAGGCTCAGAGCCTTGGGCCCACTCGAGTGACAAAAATATCCTTTCCAATGAGACGGGCTCAAGTGTAACAGCCCACATATAAGCCCTCACTGCGTCTCCGTGTCCTCCTACGTTTCCGTCAAAATAACGACGTCCGCAGCTGCTGTGCTTTTGCAGAAATGATAACGGTAATATCGGCATTTCGGGAATTAATGGGATGAAAATGACTGTTCACGCGGTGAAGCTCTTTCATTATGTTTATGGTTCCGTGGGCTTTATGTCCCAGTCCCTGCTGGGATCCAGTTAAACGATGTCTGGGACCTACACCGCAAAGATAACTGTTCAGTGAATCGACCTTTTTACTGTGACACTATTTTTCCCCCATCTGGCAGATCGCATTTTTTTACAAGGTCAGCCCGTCACCTTTGCTCTCCTCCATTTTCATTTTTATCAGCCGTTCTCAGTCCATGATTCTAATCTTTTTCAGTCATGGCTGCTGCAGGAGCCCACCAGTCTATCCATGTGCATGCACATTAAGTAGGGTGACTAGATTTTCAAAAACCCAAAACCAGAAAAAATACATATCAATACGGTGTTGTTCCTCAACACGTCACTTTGACAGGCACTTTGAAGCTCTATATTAAGTCTGCATTTTCACTTCGGCATTTTAACAAGACGAGACGTTGTCTGACAGCAACGTATATGATTTTTTTCCTGACGGTCCTCGTTCATTGCGCACGCTCAAGGTGTACATACACTGTGCTCCACTTAACTGGCTCAGGGTCTGTTTTACTGTGCTTTCTTCATTGGTTAAAAATCATAGGCCTAATAGGTCTGATCTTGGATCAGTTGTTGAGGGCAGAATGTAATCACAGCTGTGCAGAATGCACGTACCGTATTACTACATCTTGGGGCAAGTGGGAAACCGGGACATTGTGGCGTTTTTCAGCCTTTTGTCGGGACACCTGGACACACTGCTCAAAACCGGGACTGTCCCGACCAAACCTGGTCTGGTCACCCTAATATTAATACCAAGCTGGCTGCTCTGTGTCATCGTGTATACATTACTATTTGTGCCACTAGCCATTTAACCAGACACTGATACTTGACCCCAACATGACTCATGAAAGCCTTTACAAACACAGCGCATTACACACACAGTATCCATCGATGTTACTACAAAGCAAAACAGCAACTGACTGTGACTCACTTCATGACTGAGTAATAATCACAGGCATTGCTAGAGTCTTATTCAACGGTCCTGGAGAGACTTGAACTAAATCTTTTGCGGGTTTATTCAAATGTGACATGTCGAAACTAACCTTTAGTGTCACGCAATCAAGCGAGTCTGAGAACCAACGGATTTGCGTTGACCCTATGGGGGCCATACTGAGCCAACAAGCCAGTAAGCCAATCAAAAGGCATTCGAGAATAAAGGAAATGACTCGATTATGCGTTAGCTTTTCTAACCCTCAGAATGTTCCAGGCTGTTCTGGGGCCGGCGGCCGGGGCAGGGACAATGAAACGGAATGTCTCACCGTGCGGATGAGACAATGAGGAAGGTCTCAAAAAATTCATTGAGGCCCCTGAGTGGCGTGGCCGGTAATGGCACTTGTTGTGTAGGTTGCAGGTTCGAGCCCAGGCTGCAGCCTGGCTGGGAATGCCGCTCGGTGGCAACGATTGGCTGTCCGCCCCAAGAGTTCACCACACACGCGCGGCTCTGTGCGTGTCAGAGTTACGGTCGACGGCTTGGCGGGCTCCATCTTGGAGCAGGCGGCTCAGTCCGCCTTCATCACTGCCAGTCTGTTGTGCCGGCAAACTCGTAGTACGAGGGAAAGGGATAGTTGACATAGACTAGGGTGTAATTAGCCATCAAGTGGAAAACATTGGAAAAATCTGAAATAAATGAATACATTTACAAAAATGCATTTACATTTTTTTACAAAAACTCTCAGTGTTTGGAGGCACAGCTGAGATTACAGGGTGAACAGACAAACGTGGGAATCTGCACTGTGCTGGGCGGAACACGGTTAAAACCGAGGTCGGCTATTCAGGAAGAAATCGTTTCCCTTCAGCTCCGGCGTGTAGGATTAAGGTGCATTACAGTGAATCACGAGAGGCAGCGTGAGAAACAAACAAACCAGGCCAGGAGTAAGCAGAGAGGGCCCCAGCTGGGCCCGGAGGGGAGGGGAGTGGGCCCGGGGCCGGCGAATCAGCCCGCGCTTTCCTCATCTCCCCTGCGCTCGCTCCGATTACGACACGCTCGTCCGAGATAACGGGATCGACAGAAAACAAGCCCAGCTGTGCTCGCACCCCACGCCCGGCCGACAAAACAGAAAAAAAAAGAAAAACAAAACATAATTACGAAACAAAAAAAACAAATAAAAAAAACATCGACCTGTCTGTGAGAAGGCGGTAACAGCCAGAGGGGCAGAGAGGGCGACGCTTAACGTTGTAAGAGGAGCAGCAGGCAGCGGCTTTCTCATCCCCCCACGCTGCCTGCGCCATCCCGCCCTCTGAATGTAAACAAACGCTCAGGTGCCTGCTCCCTCACGTCCAGTCAGATCCCATCTCGCCAATATTTCCAGTATCGGGGGTGGGGGCCCATCTGTCAGCAGCCCTCGCTGAATGGGCTGGGAGGCGGCTAAATATGCTGCACGGCACGATTTGAAACCCATTCAATACCGCCCTGGTTTATTTCAGGGGCTCCTATTTCCGGCGCTGGTCCGCAGATGTCAACAGCCGGCCCGGCAATTGAGCGGAACGGAGGACCGGCGCAAACGCCAGCGGACCCCGCGGCGGGAACCTGTCAATGCCCCGATAAACCCCCTACCCTCCCCCTCCCCTCCCGCTCACGATCGAACAGCTTGCTGGCACGCACACACACACACACACACACACACCACACACACACACACACACACACACGCGTCACATGATGGCACACTTTGGACACTGTGTCAGTATGTCAGCTCCCGCGTGCACGTCACGATGCGATCGCCATGGAAACAATGCCCTGCTCCCCGCCCTCCACCCCGACCCCCTGCAGAAGCGCATGCATTGACAGCTGTCAGCAGCAGCTCCAGCCCCGAATCATGCATCGCACATCGCACATCGCACATCGCACCAGGCCGTTTTACGTTACATGCACACAACGTTAAGCAGTGGGGAACACTCAAAAGCAGTGTGGTTTTTTTTAACCGCTCGGATTATCTCTGGATTATCTGCAGGAATGTGGCTCTGCAGCAGTGAGCGAGGCGATAGGGGGGGGGGCAGCCAGTGGCAGAAGCAGCAGAAGCATGGGGGCGGGGGTGGGGGGGGTGATGGACGGATGGAGCAGGGACCAGAGAACCAGGTGTCCGTGTCTCACCCCCCCATCGGGGTCCAGGCTCAGGCTCAGGCTCAGGCGGGCCACCCTCCCCCCTGGTTACTCACCCAACATGTGGCTGAACAGCAGCTGCTCCAGATCCCCCAGCACGGTCACCACCAGCTCGGGGTCCACCTTCAGGAAGGCCTTGTCCCCCTCGTCGCCCCCGGACGGGGCCGCCCCCCCCCTCCGCCGGCTTGCCGCCCCGGCCCCCCTTGCCCTTGGCAGACAGGATCTCGTCGTCGGACTTGCTGTCGTCGGCCGCCGCGTCCGGGGTCTTGCTGAGGGGCTTGACCTCGGCGTAGGGGCCCCTGGGGATGCGGGTGGGCAGGCCGGATGGGGGCCGCAGGCCGGAGGGGGCGGCCAGCGGGCCGAAGGGCTTGGGCTTGCCCTGGAACAGCGAGTGCTCCGATTTGGACAGGTTCCGGGAGAGGGGCGCGGACCCCCTCCGCCCCCTCCTTGGCCCTCCTTGGCCTTGGCCGTCTTCAGGTAGCCGCGCCGGGGGGCTTGGCCATGTCGTCGCTCCACTTGGGCTCGTACAGGTGCAGCTTCTTCTCGGCGTCCGTCAGCACGCACAGGTTGGTGAGGGACTTCTGCTTGCGCAGGTTGGACGGGACGGGCAGCCGCCCCTCGGGCCCGCCCCCGCCGACCCCCCCGCCGGCGCCCGTGCGGAAGACGCGCAGCTCGGCGCGCGGGTTGGTCGCCTGGGGAACCCCCGAACGGCCCCGCTTGGCGGCCATGCTGCCCGCCGTGCCCCGGCCGTCCGCCGCCTGGCTGCTCCTCCCGCCGCTGTGGTCCGCGCGGTCGCTCTTCAGCTCTACCTCTCTGCCCTTCACACTAGCCCCGCGCATCCCTCCTGCACGGAACCATTTAAAAACAGCAGTGAGGCGGAGGAGAGGGACGAGGAAGCAAAGCAATCCACAGGCGCTGATATTCCCTCCTTCGTTGTCCCTCTCTCTCTCTCTCTCCCTCCCTTTCTATGTCTCTCCGTCTTCCCAACAGATCACAGCCCCCCCACCAAAAAAAAACAATGTCAAAAGCTAAAGGGTGGATGTTGGTGGAGAGGTCCTCCCCCAGGCAGTGTGATCTGTTCCAGGGTGTGCAGATCCAGTCCTCTCCCTCTTCCCCTCTCCCGCTCCTCTATCCCTCTCTCCCAGGCTGCTGCAGCTGCTCCACTGCCTCCTCTCTCTCTCTCTCTCTCTCTCTCTCTCTCTCTCTCTCTCTCGCTCTCTCTCGCTCTCTCTCTCTCTCTCTCTCGCTCTCTCTACGCTTCTCTCCTCCCGTCCGCGGACCTTCCTGCCGCTGAATCGCGCAGCAGCCGAATGACAGCAGAGACAAACGCAGCAACAATCCCTCCCCTTTCTCCCCCCCCTCTCCTCCTCACTCCCTCACTCTCCCTCCCTCCCTTCCTCTCTCTCTCTCTCTCTCTCTGGTTCAGAGATGCTTCCCTTGCGCCTCAGCATTAAAGTGTGAAAGCTAAGGGACCGGTGATAAATTACCTCCCCCTTATAAAAACTGGATGGCTCCCAGAGTTCTATTCAGTTCTCACCCCTCCGCTCCTGTTCTCCTCTCAGCTAATCCCTTTGTTCTTGCCCTCGCCCCCTCTCCCACCTCCAGTGCCATTCACACACATAACCAGCCCTCAATTACACACTTCTGGTCAGATCGTGGCAGAAAATGGATCAAGAGCAAACTAGACACAAGCTCATGGGATTTCCCTTTGCCCATTTCCAGTACAGGATAAGTAAATTAACTGCTGGAAAAAAACTGAAATAAAGCATTATGCACACACCCAATCCTCAATCATATAATCTGATTATCTTAAATCCATTGGTTTTACTCTAATTCCTAATATGAAAATTGTATTTGAAAATGAGTCTCGTGATTGTTCTGGAAAAAAAACCACTTCGCGCATTAGGGCAAATTGAGAACCGCTTCCAGTCTCAGTGACTCATTGAAACAAATGGGGGGGGGAGGGTGATGATAAAACTGAAATCAGGGTGCCCTGCCTAATTGGATTTAAATTAATCAGCAAATTAGGAGAGTCTGGCCTTTTTAGTGTCAGTCACGTTACGTTAACTTTCCCTTCTCTCCGTCAGGTAACGTGCGCTGACGGTCTGCACAGCGGCCCAGTGTCTGGAAGGCTGTGACAGATGAAGAGGCAGTTATGGGTCGGTCGTGCTGCAACTCTGAGTCGATATTCCACGGTTGACGATTCTCGTGTGGTCGCCACGAAGGCAGGATTGGTCGAAGGCCTCTCCTTTCTCCTTCCGCGTCTTCTCTATCGCCCCCACCCCCCACCCCACTGCGAGGGCGATGCATACTTTGATTTCGCTTTATTTTGTCATGCAAACAAAACCAAATTAAATTATCGTTTGTTCACGCGATTTATTTCATTAAAATGACATACTAGACTCATCTTAATGTGATGCTGTTAGACATTTATTTCATTGGCGGCTTTTTAGAGCAACCAAAGTTTTGTCATTGCCTTGCCTAATCGCTGCCATCTCTGTGACAGAGTACAAGGGGTATTGGATGGCAAATCTGCGCGGATGGATGGCGTAAATCTGAACATTGTGGCCAGAGAACGTATGAATCAAACAAGACCAGATGACGCAAAGAAAGGAATCTGGTGACATAACTGTGGCGAAGCACACGATCCATTTCCACAGCTGGATTTATAGAAGCAATCCAGATTCAAGCGCACCGCTCAAGGCTACGATGGCAGTGTCCCACCTGGAAATCAAACACGCAATCTCTAAGCTACAAGCTCAGTTCCCTAACCATTGCACCACACTGCCACCCTCAAACGAAACCATTAGACAAAAAAAACCGACGAGACCGAGAGGGTTTGTTTTTGTGCACAGAAAGCACACCTAAGTAGACGTTGAGACAGAGATCGTGACTGCATCCCTAGGACTGGACAGAAAATGAGCCATTATCGCTCGTCTCTACCTCTTACTTGGCCCGGTTGAATCGATACGACTACCTCCGGTAAGTGCTTACGCAGCTCGGATCCATAGATCCATACGCTTTCTACTCCCATCAACACACCATCAGCACGGTAATGTGAATCTAAATACCACATGATAGAAGTCGTGCATGGTTGGCATTGAATAAATATCACTAGCATGTCAAATGTATGATTTCTGGGGCCTCGGATAGCGTAGCGGTCTAACGCACTCGCATTGACTGGTGCTTTGCGAGTGTGAGCTGCCTGTTGTGGGCGCGGTTCGAAACTCGACTGTGCCAGACCGCCCCTTGCCTGGAGCCCCAATCGGGGGGGCAATATTTGGCTGTCTGCCCCAGGGGGAGGGGGGAGGGCACAAATTTGCAGAGAAGCGCAAAGGGTGACTCCAGAAAGTAGGTGGGCGAGTTCCGTCTCGGAGGAGGCGGATCATCACTGGCCTCAGGGAATTGGCTTGACCCGGAGTACCGGTGGTGAGTTCATGGGGGAGGGCGAATCTAAATGAATAGAGGGTATAATTGGCTACTCAATTGGGAGAAAAACGGGAATAAATCAGAAACAAACACACAAAAAATATATATATATATGCTCATTACAATGGATTGCATTTATATAGCGCCTTTCATCTCCGGATTGAAAAGCACTTGATAGCGATGGAGGGGAGCTCACCTCGACCACCTGGTTGGTGGGCACAGGCTGGGGGTGCAGCAGCCATTTTGTGCCAGAACACTTACTGACACATATCCCCTCACTCTTTGTGAGAAAACATCGCTTGGATTCAACGTTGGGAGTCGTTAAAAAGGTAAGGTTGTTTTTGGCTCCAATTTGCAGGAAACATTCAGTGACCGTTTTTATCATCTGTGTACTAACACAATGGCTTCATTAATGTGGCCCACATTTTAAGAGCTACACACCCTTCTCTGCAACCGTTTTCCTGACCTTATCTATGGATGGCTGTTACGGCCAGTATTCAAAGAGATGTTTAGGTTTGAATATTCCAGGAAATTTTCATAAATCTAAAGAGCCTTCTTTCAGTTACGTCTATGCAAATGGCCATAGATTCTGGCACACACAAACTGTATATAAATGAAGAGAGCGTTCAAACTTAATTTTATGAAAGTTATTTTTATTCTATTTCCATCGCTTTAAAATGAGGATTATTTAAAAAACTGAGTACAACAGTATTCATTTCGACTGAGTGACAACATTCTCTAATTACATGTATTTGTTTTGGGGGGGGGGGGATTACTAATAGACTTAAGAATAGACATGAAAGCTGGACCACAAACTTAAATGAAACAGAAGTAGTCAATACAGGCAGCTGAATAGCCTGAATCTGTGTTTTTTTTATGTGCCACTCGATAGGAGAGACACTGTTGGAGCCAGAGGAGTTGCAAACCCCTGCCTCTTGACAGAATCATACAACTGTACAGTATGTTCAGAACCATATCTCATGTTTACAACTCCTGGGCGTTCTGACACAGCGATAAGAGAGACCGAGCGGCCGAAGGACCCCGGCGATGTGTTGGGCCACTGTTATCCCTCAAAGAAACACAAATATGTTCTGGAGGCTTCTGGAGACACAAGGGCAGTTCTGTTCGGAGACAGGGCCGCTGACTCGCTCGTCGCTCGCTGTAAACAGCTGCTTGTTTATTCACGGGCCCGTCGACCGACTCGGCCGTTCACAGACGTCGGAGGGTCCGCGGGTGGGGGTGGGGGTGGGGGTTTCAGGACGCGACCCTGCAGGCAGGGGGCTGGGGGGGGGCGTCCACACTGTTGACTTTCATAAGTTCTGACACTGACCCGTCTGTGCGGTCCAGCCAGCCCAGACCCGTAGGTGCGCACTTTGGACGCACTTCAAAAAACGCCCTTATGTCAAGACCCGCTCAATTTTGTTATTTATCCCACCCCCAAACCCCTCTCGGTGAAAACTATGATTGCGCAAGGCATTAATCACATTGCTGGAATTATACGCTCAATAAATGCCTTGAGCGTTTGAACACGCGGTGTCCAACCCCCCCCACCCCACCCACATCAGCAGACATCAGTCAATGTTGTTCTTTGGGTGCCATTGGACACTGAAAACAAGTCTGCGCTTGGAATATCTATGTCTCTGCTAATATATATATATTTTATGTATAAAGTTGGCAGGGGCAGCCTGAGCGTGTCCGTGTGTTTTATGGTTGTACTCGGGCAAGCTTGTAGTTCTGGAACAAACCGTACAGGCCCTGTCAAGAGGCTCCCTCTCAGTCAGTCAGAATTTTTAAAAGTCTGAAAGTTGACAAAAAAGTTTTCTATTTCTGCTCTGTGCCGCGCCCGACCAACCGAGACTCGGAGAGCTCCTTGGAGCACCGGGGCAGGAGAGGGAAGCGGAGGGAAACAGAAGGAAGCTGTGTGTACACATGAAGGATATCCTGTAATGGGTGCCGCCCAGCTTCAGCTTCAACTTCAGCTGTATACATTCTCACCCCCGCAACGGGGATCATTTTAGGTTAAATTCATGGATTACAATTTTCCACGATTTTCCACTACGATGCCCAAACGGACGGACACAAAGGAGCATACATGGCGGTCATTCCAAAAATAATCATATTCATCAATATTGCCATGTAAGGCACACACCCAGCTAACAATCTTTGCTTCCCAGATAATTTATGGAAAGTTAGGGTAAATGATTCCCAACACGTAAATGTGCCTACTTTTCTGGATTTCCCTTTGAACGTTATTCACAAGTCAAAAGGAAAATTTCAGTAACAGCTTTCAGTTTTAGTATTTAAAAAAAACAAAAAAACATTTTTTTAAGTTGGTGGATTGTCATTCCTGTGTATTTTCATGTCAAGAATATTTTTTCACATCATTTAATTTCATGTCAAGTCAACAATGGTCAGCGAATCTGGAATTCCAATACTAACATTTCAATACTCTCATTCTTGAAACGCTATTGAAACGTATCGTAACATTATCCCCCAACAAAATGGGAATCTACCCAGAATGTTCTCCAACATTTCTGACACATTTTCAGCTAGCTGTGTACATAAAGACAGATTATGTGGACCTTCAAATGAATCTAGAGCGCTCTTGAAAAAGGTTGTATAAGTATTTGTACTTAAACTCAGGGGATGGAAGTAGGAAATGTCCACTGGGTATAAATATGAAGTGATAAACGCTTCGTATGACCCAAACTTGTTTAATGTGTTTAGTAACGGTACGTGCTATTGGACCATCAGATTCCGAATTCAGAAAAATCCCAAACTCTTTTCTTTTTAGTTTATTAATAGAAGTAATGCAAGTTATGCTTTAGACAAAGCAAAAATAGTATGACATCAACCTATTCTCCACTCCAACGAAGAAAACAATTCCCCTGACAGACACTGCATTAATCATATGCCAAAGTGTAATGAAAGTTCATGAATGCATTGTGACTGTGCTAAACAGCCTTCCTTTTTAAACAAATGATGCTTGTATCAGTAATGCTTTCCTGGTTTTTCACTCGGATCAGGTGTTCCCAGAAAAACACGAGATGTTATCGTTCCAAAATATCTCATTTACAGTCTATCGAATGGTACTCTGGCTGCCAAACTCACTAACCTACATTTCTTCAATTCTGGACATTCAAGCAAAGAAAACTGGAGCAATACATAACAATAATCGCCTGAACATAATATTATTTTGTTGCTTCCAAGCTGTTATGGATAATAATCATAAGCATTTCGAGTTCATTCGCCACTGGCTCCAAGCTGGCAGGTTTTCTTTTGGAATATGACAGCTGATTAGATTATCTTCCTTGAAAGCATGAGTAGAAGATTCTAGAACGAGGCTGATCTAAACATATTTAATAAATAAAGATGAACAATGTGTATTATCAAATATTGTACAGAAGTTCCCAGCAGAAACATAAGGCAGCAATAACTCTGAAAAAGACCAATGGTCAATGTCATCTTTAATATGATATTTAATTCTGGCTCTTTCCTGCATTTTTGAGGATATAAGGGGAAGAAAGGTAGAAGTGTCCATTCCCTCCCAAGGCAGAGGATGGGGATTGATTTGGGGAGATAGTATCTTCCGAGGGCTGGTGTAAAACTCTGTTTGACCTGCTGAGACCTCTACCAAACTTTGCAGCCCAAAATCGAAGCCCTTGGCATAAGCGCAGAGCTTCGGATTTCAGCCAAATCACCACAAGGGACCGTCTACAAAGAGCACGGACGTCCATCACGCTAACGGCAGATGTAAGGGGGTGACATTGGGCCGCTGGGGGCAATAGCAGCTGCAGTATAGGGGGAAAAGGGTGAAGTTGAGCTAAAAGCAAATCTGATGCCTTCTTCAATTATACTCACCCCAGTCTGACTTGTTTTTGTCATATTTGATATAAAGAATATTAATTCCCCATATATATTAATGCTCCATATAAATGAATTTTCTGTTTTCATTTTTTTTGTCATCAGAGGATTTATTTCTGGCCACCAAACCAGTTAACCTGTTCCAGCCCGCGGCAGCTAGACTTCGGCTCTCGCTATTTCCAGACGGCCCCTGACCGCGCATCGTTCTTGATATTCCTTGCACACACCTCCCAGGAGTATCCCACAATGCTCCTCTGCAGCAGCGTGTTCCATGGAAACGGCACAGCTTGCCTTGCAGCGGGTGTGTTTGTGCCTCAAAAGCAGAATCCGTCAGCTGCACAACAGCAGATGATTAAAAACAAGGGGATCTTTTAATTTTTCCATTAGCTAGGCGTGTTTGCTCTGAAACGCTGCGCAATGCAAGCACAGTAATACCGCTGTTCCCCGGGAGCAGTCTGGCTTGGTTGTCTGGGTGTGTCTAGTCGCGTGTATGTGGAGTATGTCCACTGGAATGCGATGGGTGGCATTTTTTTTCTACTGTGCGCGGGACTGAATCAGACCATTAATCTGTCGAGTTTACGCTTCGGCCTGTCTGACAGCGGCAGATTCATGGACCTCCGGAGCGGCCGAACGCTTTGTGACAAAGGGGGCAGGGCGCGGTCCCTCCACTCCCACAGAGAGGTCACACACTTGGCTGGCTCGATCACCGAGGCCCGGGTCTGAGCCTTTGTGCAGGACGATTAAGCAATTTCACGTGACCGGGGTAAAGCACCGGTTCTTTCTCTTTTTTTTTCCTCTCAAGGGTAAGCGAGGGGAGGAGATCCGTTTCGCTTCGGGCTTAAGAGACGCGGTCCCACAACTTTCCGTTCGTTTCACTGAGACGTCGTTAGTGGGAACTCTAGTTTTGTCAGACGTGCTAAAAGCGCTCTGAGACGCTTGGCTGGCCTTGCAGACAGTCAGATATCCCCCACGCTCCGTCATCCAGACAACTGTGTGGGTCCACAGACAGGGACACGCTGCATTAGCCTATGGTGCATATTTGCAAAAAAAATAAATGCATGAATTATGTTTTTATGTGGATATAATTGTGTTATTTCCAGAATGATCAATGTGTTCCCTCCCCAATGGAATGTTCTGTTGTAAAGATAAGGCACCCTGTAGCCGCAGAATGAGCGTGCGTCCATTTTGGTCAACTCAAAACAAGGTTGTTATATTAAATATTTGCTTGGCCTGAGTGATATGCAGAGTTTACATCTGACCCGTGCGTACAGCTGGATATGGGCCAAAGCCATTCCAGTTAAGTATCTCGCTCAAGAGCACTACAGCTGCAAACCTAGGTCATGAACCTATAACCTTCTGGTTCCCACTTCGGGCCCTTAATCGCTCCGCCACATTGCCACTGTGGCTTTATTGCTCCCGGGCGGAGAGAGAGGGCTGATGAAACTAAGCTCAAGAAAAGGGCAAGCCAAAACGACAGATTAAATCAAAACGGAAAAAAAGTCATTATTTTCAGCCGCAAGAGCTTTTGAAATGGGGATGGTGGGAGGGGGCGCGTGTCAGTCGAGCTTAATGAGATGCCTGGGGGAGAGCCTCTCATCTCTGCCCCACTGACTGGAAACCGCCGCGGCGCTAACCCACATCTGACTGCGGACATCAGTATCGCCGGCACGCATTCCCATTTAGCCAGGGCTGAAGTTGCTTTTCGCCGTGTTAGACGATGACGGGTCAGGGCAAAAACAAGTTATCGGGGAGGGGGGATTGAAAGCCGCAGATTTTTAATAAGATTAACTCTTCACTGCAAAATAATTTCATTAGCTTCTATTAGTGAACTAGGTTCACTTTTTGTATCTACTGTACATCGGCTGTCCGTCTGTCAGCGCCTTGTTGACGTGAGTGCGCGTTCCTCCCTGTCTCACTTGAACGAGATTACCGCAACGCTTATTCAATTGCCTCTTACTTTTGCCTTCGAGACGTGATATGTGAGCGGTAATTAATATAACAGAAGACCGTAACCCCCCCCCCTCGGTCAGGCTCAGAGCGCTGACAGGATGGTGTGGGAGAGGGCGGGGTGTTTTGGGGGGGTCCCGTCCGCGCTCTTGTTCCCACACAGCTGGATCCCGTCGCAGGACGCGGGCTTGGTGCGGGACTCCACAGCTGTGTGTGGAGAATGCGGCCCGGATAATCGCCGAGAAGAACCGGCTGGGTCAACAACGTCTGGGCCTGCCCAGCTGCTGCGGTGGCGAAAAACCGGGCGATAGCGTGAGCGACATCGCCGGGAATGACGTGGCGCTGGGGGAAAGCTAGCATGCGCGCGCCGAGGTAAGAGCGTGTCCGCAAGTGGGAAAGTGTGCGGCGGAACGGGGAGAACCACGGATGACTGATTTGGACAAATAAAAAGGCACGAAAGTAAAAGAAAAAACAAACTACATCTCACAATCGGCTATTAGATGGCAATCCAGTGGCCCCAGGATGTCGTAAAACATGAACAGTCACGCGCCCCCCCCCCCTCCCTGCTTTCCCAACCATATGCTGAATATTAGTTTTATCCCAATTCTCACGATCTGATGGAAACCTGTAAACAAGGACAGATGCTAAACCCCTTCCCCGTTCGCGAACGCCCAAACTGGTTTAAGCACATTTGTGCCTGAGCGCACCGCAGAGAAACGTATCTAAGCGATTTGCTGCTGGAGCTAAACTCTCTCACCGAGGTGACTCCGTGACTCTACATTGCACTGTACAGGCACTCAATGGGCTTGCTGCACTGTTTCCAGTTGTACCCGGCGATCAGTACAAAAGCTTTGCGCGGCAACATTGGAACCCGCAGAGTCGAGCCCTGGGGGCACCGTAACTTTGCGTGTTTGCGTTACGGTTGCTACGCTCTTCCATTGTGCGATTCGATTGTGACCTGTCACTTGACTGGAAAATGGCGCCGGTCATATCGGGCCGTCTCTCGGTACAATGCCCTCCCTGAGTGGAGAGCCTGGACGGATGTGTGGCCCGCAGCTCAGCGGAGACCCCTGTCCAAGGAGGCCTTTCACCGTGGAAACCGTGACATGCCCAGCCATTGGCCCATTGTCAGCAGGGATCAGCGGCAGATGTCAGGGCCCATTGTGACCTCACTCCCATAGAGTCCGGAGTGTATTAGTCAGTGGAAGGTCGAACAATGTCTACGTCCAATTTCACTCTTCGTCGACTGTTTGTGTGTTCCAAAGGTACTGCTGAGTTAACTCTATTGTGTCTGGTCAGACACAATGCTTCCACTGTTTCTGCGTCAGCACGAACAATTAACACGTTTAACGCCAGTCACACTCATGTAACAAAGGCGTTGATGCGTATAATATTATTGTTATGGATTTAATGTTATTATAGGCGTTCGTTTGTTTGTGTAGCAGATGATGCTATCGAGAGCAATTTGCAAAGTTGACTTTTTGTTGTTTTTTGCGTTCCTGGCACATGTTTCTGAAGCAATTTGAGGTAGAGACCTTGACAAAATGTAAAATATCTACTCCCTACATATGATTTGAACCTGCACATTTTTGGTTCATTTATTTTTCCACTTTTGGAGCACTGAGGCAAAACAAGATTGTAACAGATCATTATCTGTCGATATGATATCCCATAACGATGACTCAAAATAAAGAGGAAAGTCCTTAAATGCACTGTATTTGTAAGGTTCTGCTTCCTCAATTCAAATGTCTTGTAAGTACTAGCGATACGAGGGAATGACATTATCCCCTTCCGGGCTGGTAATAGAGAAGCCAGACCCTCGATTTAAAAAGACGGGGGGTAAAGACAGGGTGTACACCCAGTAGGAGCTTGAAAATAAGTTGTCTAGAAAATGACAATAAGGCCTGGAGCCAATCAACATTTATCCTTCAACGTGTACTTACAAATAAATTAAAGTGCAACTTTGTTTCAACGTAAAAAAAAAAATTTCTTTCATTTTAGTGACTGCTGAACTCACAAAACTGAAGGAAAAAATGAACACCTGCATTTAATCGTGAGTAAAATGTAAGGACAGATGTTGATTGAATCTGAGCAAAAATGTTCACACTGAAAGCCAGTGCTTTGTTGGACATACAAAGCATACACCTAGTCAATGATGGCCCTTAAAAAGAAGATTCATATCCAACCAAACATATTCCCTGGGTTTTATTTTCTTATAGACCCTCTTTGTGTGTCTTACTTTTGTACAAAATAATCACTTACAATACAAGAGTCAGACCAAGGACAATACAATCTGGTATGACGTTTGGTGGTGGCCTAACGCCGTATTGAGACACTTTATGTTGGCATTTCCTTTATTTTTCCAGTTACCTGTATATTGGTATGGGTACTACTTACACTATGTAGAATGTCTACTACTATTTTAATACAGTGAGTACTGTACATGATTTTATTTATTTATTATATATTTTTAATTTGACTTTGGCTATATCTTGGGATAGTTGATTGTTTTTTCAAAGCATAAATTGTTATGAGCACTTATGAATACTGAACCAAACAAAAAAGAGAAAAGTTTTTGAAAGAAATATGGTGAGGAGGAAAAGAAGATGTATAGGAATTGTGATTGCGTTGGCGAGTCTGAAAGGGATCTCCACTTCCTCTCCACTTGTGAATCCAGACCATTAATTCCTGAATCAATAAGCGACAGACCGAGAGAAAACCCTGAGTGGACCCGGGGGGTCTGTCCGTATGGGAATCCCCAACCCCCCACGCCCGACAGGAGGCGAAACCCAATCTCCGGGCACATCTGCCTACTGTCTGCTCCCACTCTCACTCTCGGCGGGGAGTGTGGAAGGCGGCCAGTTCACTCCGAGCCAGTGTACTCACGTAATTAAGTGTGCGCTTAAGTGGGACCTCTTATATTATACAGTTTTTACTAGATGCGCTTCTCATTAGACGCGCTGTGGGTGTCCCTCACGGGCCGGCGCTGAGGGCCATGGAATATTTTCAGTGCCGGTGATGAAAAAATTTGGTTCAAGGTGATGGATTACCCGCGGCCACAGAAATCACACACGTCACAAAAGCAATCTATCTGCAGATATATTTCAATCTGAATATTCTGTTTACCGCGGACGATTCCCAGAGAAAGAAAGCGAAATTCCCACTGATGTTTAATCATAATATGTCAAAGCCCAGTGCACGGATGATTCCAAATGATGCAAAGGGGTGAGGCGAGTGAAACATTGGATTACGAGGGGGGCGGGTGAGAGAAAGGTTGGAGGAGAGCAATTTCCCTCGTAAGATATTTCGGGAGACAGACTAAGAGAGTGCCAAGAGATACGGCTGACATTAAAAAACCCTTGAAGAACTGTCTCGAGCCATCGCTGCTCATGTATCTGTCTCTCCCCTGCTCCAGCTCGTCTGTGATGAAGCATTAATATGTGATTAACATTCATTGTCGGGCTGGGCTCATAGACTCTGCCCTACGCAGTACCATCCAAGGAGATCGCATTCCCCACGGTCCAATTAGCAGCATTATAGTCTGTTTATGCTATAGCTATCCTAATTTGTTTGTTGGATTTCCCTAACTCTGTTTAATGGGGCTGTGGATTGTGCTGACTTGCGCTGGCTTTATTTCGGTCTCCGGGATGCATTTTTGATTGAAAACTGGAAGCCCGCTACGAGCCGCGGTTCTGCCTCCCTCTCGCTACGCATCAGCTCACACTTTCTATACCCCTGACCGCAATTATAGCAATTACCGCTACAGCCCACAACCCAGCACGATTAGCTGCAGGAGATGCAATCCGAATTTTCGTTCTGCTCCTGACGATGGACCGGCGCCTGTTCATGGGCTTCTGAAACATTTGCGTGTCGTCGAAAAGAAAATGAGACGATGAGAAAAAGAAAGCCAGCCGACCCTCCTCAGTGTTCTCTGCATCCGTGATTCCAGAGTCCCACTGCTCTCTCCGGAACCCTGTGATTGAGTGAGATCCCAGCCCACCCCCACACACACACACACACACACACACGCACGCACCTCCATCAATCCTCTGAGATGGACGTGTGCATGGCATTTACACATGTAGTTGTAGTTTGGCTGGATTCCACCCCCCACCCATCCCCATATAGCCATACAGGAACTTAAAAAACCAAACGTGAGACAGAAAGGGAGACAGACAGTGTATGTTGGAACCGCACCACAGAATTCCAGAGAGTTCCCTCTCTCTCTCTCTCTCTCTCTCCCGGAGTTGGAGTGCAACCTACACAGTGATTGCGTGAGATAAAACGCAGAACAAAACGCTGATCGGGTCAGACGCCAGAACAATTCACCCTCTGGACCGGACCCCGATCAGGCGTTTCAAATGTAGCGCAGGGACGTCAAAGAAGAAGGAGGCGAGGAAAGCGTAATGTAACCGCGCGGGTAACACTGATAAACGAGCTCGCTCTCCCGGGACTGTCTGAAGAAATAAATGAAGGATAAAAATGAAAAGAAAACTGTAATGAGAAGGTTCCTAATGCAGCAAGCAGGCAGAACAGACGAGAGGCTGGGCCCGCTCTCCAGGAGGGCGGTAAATCCTGGGGCCGGCAAACTGATACAAACCAGATACGCTTTCAGAAATCGCATGAAGCCTCTCTCGTATATATATCATCCGCTCCACATATGGACGTGTTTCCTGACTTGACTCTGCAGACTGAAGGGTTTTGTTCAAGAATAAGAATTAGACTAGTGGGCTGCTGGGTGGCTCTTGCTGCTAAGGCACAGAGCTCCACGGTCTGCATGCTGTTAAGGCACTGTTCTAGTGTGTGGATGAGCCCCATGGTCTGCATCCTGTTAAGCCACTGTTCTAGTGTGTGGACGAGCCTCACGGTCTGCATCCTGTTAAGGCACTGTTCTAGTGTGTGGATGAGCCCCACAGTCTGCATCATGTTAAGGCCCTGTTCATCCTGGATGAGCCCCAAGTCTGCATCCTGTTAAGACACTGTTCTAGTGTGTGGATGAGCCCCACAGTCTGCATCCTGTTAAGGCACTGTTCTAGTGTGTGGATGAGCCCCACAGTCTGCATCATGTTAAGGCTCTGTTCTAGTGTGTGGATGAGTCCCATCCTCTGGTACTGAATCCAGACCATGCCAGTGTTGCCTGTGGCCAGCAGCCCTGTGGGGCGATGCACAATTAACAATGCACGGTAGCGTCTCCCAGGGAGGGAGGGATTCGTTCAGCTGTGTTGTCCGTGTCGCGTCATGCACCAGCGACCCCCGCTGGTCAATCGGGCACCCGCAGTCTGCCAGTATAAAGCTGCACATGAAATGTCTTCCACTTATCTTGACTAGATGTAGACTGTGAACAGAAGTGGTGGCTGACATCTTGTATTTCGGAGAGCACATGCTTGTCTACGCTCTCCCGAATTGAAAGCGGAGGTTGCAGCAAGCCCGGCTTACAATATGATGGGCCATTCCAAAACAGGAGAGAAAAATGGGGGAAAAGCATAAGAAATAACTAGAACTGGACCGGATCTCCTTCGAGTTGTGTCCCGGCATCCAGAGGGAGAAGCCCACCCCACGCCACTTGTCATTTCTGCCCCGTCAGAATGACAAAGTACCCGATGACACTGGAGTACCTTGGAACCGCTCCCGGGCCCGGCCCCCAAATCTCGGTCCCACATCCGCCACACCACATTAGAAGCCAAAATCCAAAATCCAGATCCGGACGGAGGATTTACGAGGAGGAGGGTTGAGTTGAGGGAAATAGGTGACTCGGCTGAAATACCTGAAACGCTCTAATCCCCTATCGGATAAAGAGCTTCTGTAAAAGCCCAAAATCTGGGTTCAGGAGAAAATTGCTGCTTCTGATTTAATGGGATTCATTACTTTGCCTGAGATGAGACATCGGTCCCTGCAAATGCGATGGCAAAAGTTTGAGAAGGGATAGTTTGAGAATTCGCTGTGCTTTTCATATATTTGCGTGATTACACATCCCACATTATCCCTTTTGTGGATAATGACCTGGAAATAATGTAATATTGTAATGAATACAAAAACAAACAAACAAACAAAAAGAATGAAGCACATTTCCCCCTATACATACAGCGCTGAGGGCTGCTCGGGACACACGTCCTCAAGAGTCCTTGAAGCCTGCTCAAATGTGAAACGTTTCAACATGTTAAGGATCGTGAAATAAATGGAGACCGTGAGACGACCGTCGTTTTCTTTATTTTTCGACGTGAGACGACGCTCGAGACAAAGCGTAAGTTATGAGTTCCTGAAGGACTGATCTGTCCACGTGAAATGCACGACTGAGCGGTTGAACTCCCCTGACGAAGGCCGTGATTAAGCGTTCTTCCTCTGAGCCATCCGTCCGTCCCCCGATACCCCGGAGTCTGCACATGAGGAAGCGGTCTCGCCTGCAGCCTGGCTCCGTTGGGGGTGGGGGGGGGGGGGGGTCAAGCACCAGGCAGGGATTACTCCATGCCGCCACACAGCCGCCGACAGGACGGCCCGACACCGCACCCCTCCCCCTTATTCCCATACGCTCACTGTCCCACACGGCCTCATCCCCGTCTATCTCAGATCCGGGCACAGCAGCTCAGGGGATCGAGGGGTGGGGGGGGTGGGGAATAAGTGGGAGATTTATAGAAAGAGCACCGCACCAAAGCCAGATTAAAACAGGATTGGACTCTCCGGCACGCGTCTCATGGTGGCTTCACTTTGAGAACGGTAGATTGAGGGAGTGTCTCCTTCCCAGGGAGCTTCCCGGTTGCTGGCTCTTTTCCTGAACAGTGGGGGGCGCTGTTCAGGAAAACAGTGAGCATCTGAGCCCCCCGGATCAAACACTGCTTCAGAGGGACTATGGACATGTGCCGTATTCAGCACAACAAATTAAGGCTCAGTTTGGCTAATCTTGGACTCCTCCTTGGGCTTCAAACTCAACAGTAAAGAATGGGCCTTGAGCTTAACCCAGACTGGGCCACAGGTGGGCTTCAAACTCAATGGTAAAAAATGGGCCTTGAGCTTAACCCAGACTGGGCCACAGGTGGGCTTCAAGCTCAACGGTAAAAGGCTGAATGAGGCCGGCCACTCACCTGCGGGCAGGTCGTCACAGCACACCTCCATGGAGTCCGAGGAGCAGTCACTGAGGTCCTCCAGGGAGGAGGTGTCGTTCTCCTCTTTGATCTGCAGTCTGAAATGAGAGCGGAGATCTGCTCACTGTTCTCCTCACACCAGCAGATACAAAGATACAGTTCACTTTAGTTTCATTTACTTGTCCGTGCAAACAATCTTAAGTACATAAAAGTCAAAAACGTGAAATAAGAAATCTACCTGCACAGGTGGTCAGAAAGAAAAATCTAAAGGGTTTAAACAATAGTGACATATTCTCAAAAGAAATAAATGGAAAATGAAGAAAACACCAATTATATTAAATACATTATAATCAAAAACATATTTAATGACTAGAAATAATGAACATAAAGCAAACAAGCAAGAAAAATATATTAGGGGAAAAGAGAAGTGATGGTCTTTAAACGTGTGTGTGAGCCGGTGCATCTATGCAGTAAGAGGGACAGAGGCCCGACTCCAGGTAAACATGCGACAGGATATGCGATGAAGCAGCCGTCGATCACGACTACAATTCTGTCCGTTTTAGGGACACCTCAAATGATACAGTGTCTTCCGTCATGGGCTTTGTGGTCATACTACAGTACAGTATCATTCCACTATGTGTTCAGTTTATTATGAAAGCAGATCCCCTAGATAGCCGGCCCATAACAGCATGTGAGTTAATGACAGTGTTGGTAGCCATGGGGAATAAATGAGAAATTATGATAAGAGAAGTGACACTGAAAGTAATATGAAACCATGATAGCTGGATCGGATTGCGTTGGATTGGGCTTTTTTGTTGGGGGGGGGGGGGTTAAAATGCATACTCGTACAAACAGATGGCAAGTATATTTGAGCCCAGAAGATAGCATAAAAAAAGGTATTGATTGATGAAAAACACTTTTTTCAGATCTGGAAATATGGAAATAAAGCCTATCTGGTATCTGGACAGTAAGAGTGACATTGTAACAAGAATCAAACAGTTTTTTTAATTTGTTTTTTAATTTGTTTCAGATTTTTTCCCGTTTCTCTCGGCGAGCCCATGCCAGCTCACCCTCCCCCCTCCCTCTGGGACAATCAGCCAATCACCACCCCCTGGGGCTCTCGGCCAGGGTCTGACTGGCGCAGCCGAGTTTTGAACCGCGGCTGCAGTAGGCAACTTTCATTCAGGGCGAATGCTTTGATCGTTACGCTACCCGTAAACAATTTTGACCCGGGGTACCCAGGGGAGTGGAGAAACATGGGCCAGTGCGGGACGGGGTTGGGTTTGTTTTCGCTCCTTGTCTTCAGAATGGTGAATTTCCCCTGACCCCAGGACCACACGCAGGGAGACCCTGCCCACCCCTAAGCGTGATTTGGCCAGGGAGAGCGTGTCTAGGACACCACAGTTGGGGGTGCGTGTGTGTGTGTGTGGGGGTTGTTTAAAAAATGGGTCCAGAAGGGCCCGTTTGGACCAAGCGTTTCTGAGAGATGCAGAGTGAGAAAACAGGGCCGGTGGAGGGGGGGTAAAACAAAAACACACAGGGAAGCAGAGAGGGGTGGAAAGGGAGCGAGAGAAGAAAAATAAATAAAGAGATAATGAAAGGCTGAAGAGAAGCTATAATGAGAATCGCAGTGTTGAGGGGAAGAGAGGAGGAGGCGGAGAGGGTGGGTGAAATGAGGGGGAGGTGTGAAACAGACGCAGAGCAGTTGAGGACACTTTGAGAACTCAAAAGTGGCTGAACCAAAAAAACGTGTTGGCAAAACTGAGAATGAAAATTCACAATAGACCCTCAGTATTAGGGTAGATATTGAATAATACATATTCTTAAACATATATATGTCTTATAGATTATATATATACATACACTGAGATGGCCATAGCATATGGTTTTCATGCTCATCAAACCATTCACTAATCACAAATTTAATATCGACTGAGTGTTTGGGCACTATATGAATTTGGGCTTGTTTACACATACTGTACCAGGGAGTGATGCAAAGCTGAGGATCACCATGGAAACGCTTTGCTGCACTCACCTGCATGGGCATATCTACCATTGAGGACACCAAGGTCATGACCTCAGTATTTTTCTGTCTCAGTCTGACTTGTTTTTGTTTTTTTGCATACTGATTCAGTGTAATACTGAATAAAAGTGGTGAACTACTGTACATAAAATGACTTCACTTCAGTATAGCAAAGATTTTGTACAAAGCCAAGATTACCGCTTGCTCCTCTGATCACCGTCATCACCATTACTTCTGTGTGTGTGTGTGGTGAAGTGGACCTATCCCGAGCAGGCGGATCTCGTTACTACTCAAAAATCTTTGCTCACCAAAGATGAAGCAGAGACACTTGGGACGACTTTGCTGCACAGCAGGAGTTGTAACTCAGACTGCTGATCTGAAGCCAAGCGAAGAATGATGTAGGTGTAGGGATCTCTCACATTGTAAAAAAGTTGACTGCTTGTATTATAACCAGATTAATACTATTCTCCAGAGATCATCTATCGATAGCTACTTTGTGTGTACTTTTGTGTAGTCGCTAGCCAAACGTAGCTGTCTCTGTCTAGCTGACTGTTACAAAAAACACTTTTTACTCAGACTTCACACTGGCGATAGGCTAATGTAGGCTAACGTTAGCTAACATAGCATACATTAACAGTGGCGATAGGCACAAAGCTAGCTACATTTTAGTGTACATTTTCAGTGGCCATCCATCACAACAGTCTACTACTCTTGTAGTGAATTAGCTACAAGGGAGACTGATTACATTAAACATTTCTTCGTGACAGTTCCCGTGACAAACCCGCCCTAGAGGGGCTAGCTCTCGTGACCTCGGTAACTCTCGACTCCCGGACAGCGCCCCTGCTCACCTGTACCGGAACGGCGCGACGGCAGCCATGTTGACGTGGGGCGGCTGCCTTCCTTTGGGCAGCTTGACGCTCTGGGCGTCGGCGGGCGGGGCCAGGGCTGCGGGCGGGGCGTGGCCGGGCGTGGAGGGGGACAGGTCCTCCGGGGTGGCCATCTCCTCGTCCGAGAAGCTCCCGGCCGACTGCCCTCGCTCCGGGCGGCCCTTCGGTGTCGGGCCGGCGCTCGTCTCGCGGGCGGCCGGCGCGGACAGGAGGTTGTCGTTGCCGAGCGCGCGGGTCGGGAAGAAGAAGCCCTCCCTGGGCCGGCTCTCCTCGCCCGCGGCCTCCCTGTAGGCGGGCGCATCCGTGTTGTCCAGACGCCGCTGTTGGGCCGTCCTGGCGGGCGCCCGTCGGGCAGTTCTTGTTGCCGCCGCTCCTCCTCAGCTCCCGCGGGGGGGGGCCTCCGGAGACGGGGCCCCCTTGCGGACATCCAGGGTGTCCTTGGAGCGGGGCTCCTGGCGCTGGTGCTCACGCCGGGGCACCTGGGGGCTGCTGAAGGCCGAGCGCGTCCCATTGGCCCTCTCGGCGGCGCGCGAGGCCCTGCTCTGGGACGGGCCGCTCTTCAGCAGCTGGTTCCTCAGGGCCGTGTCCCTCAGCAGGTCCCGGGACGGGGTGGAGGACGAGGAGGAGGTGGAGGAGGAGGCCTTGGGGCCCAGGGGGATCTGTGTGGCGGGACGGGGCAGGCCGCTGCCCAGGTGCTTGGGCTCTGGTTTCGGGGAGGGGATCATGCTCCGAGGGAGGGGGATCCCGGAGCCCGTCTGGTGGCGGGGGCCGTCTTCACGTTCACTCCTCCGCTCATGGTCCTCGGGGGGGTCACTCTGTCCGTTTCTGGAGAGAGAGAGAGAGAGAGAGAGAGAGAGAGAGAGAGTGAGAGAGAGAGAGAGAGAGAGAGAGAGAGAGAGAGAGAGAGAGAGAGAGAGAGAGAGAGAGAGAGGGAGAGAGAGAGAGAGAGAGAGAGAGAGAGAGAGGGAGAGAGAGAGGGAGGAGAGAGAGAGAGAGAGAGAGAGGGAGAGAGAGGGACAGCAACGTCACCCCGCGCTCTTATGGTTTACCATTACGGTTCACGCAAAGGGCGAGCGCTTTCGGCGGTCGTCGAATGGCATTGTACACATCAGGCACAGCGAGGAGGATTTATCCTAGAATTTCATCAGAAACAAACGCGATATGGATTCAGTCCCCGAGTCCCTGTTTCACATTACGGTCTGTGAGTTTGATCAGGCTTCATGGCCCTTTTGGGACGGTCTGGTCACAGAGCAGAGGTTAACAACTCCGAAATATGTTACGTCTGGAATTACTCGGTCTCTCATTGCCAGTCTTTAAATTCAATTGTGATGAATCAGGCCACTTGTGTAAGATAACACGCACACACACACACACACACACACACACACACTCATGCACGCACACACGCACACGCACACACACACACACATACACACACACACTCGACCCTATTGGCTGTCACACTCCCCTCAATGCCCTTCTCGTGCAGTGTGCCTTTGCCCAAATCAGCGAAAAACAACCATCCTTCCAACTGAAGCCTTTTTTCAAACTGAAACTGATACACTACCAAAAAAACAAGTGTAACAATTGCCATTTAAGGTGCCATTCCACATAATGAATAAATTTGAAAAACACATACCTTTACACCGATGATATCAATTCAGGCCAGCCAGCTACGGGTGTTAACAAACAAACGCATCCGACACTGCTGAATACTCCTCCACGAGCAGATGGGAGAGAGCGTGTGTGTGGCCGAGCCAAGCATTACCGCGGCTTATGGAAATGCGGGCAAATCTCAAATCCATCTTTAATAAGGGGGGGGGGGGCTTAAATTGGATTTCACACGTCTCATTAGGGGAAGGTAATCTGCGGTCGCACTGGGTCCCCAAACAATGGGGCGCGTGCCCAACAACTGCAGTGCCACACAGAGCGCCGGTTAAGACCGCTTTTGGAATTGTCGCACCCTAACAATAGAGGCACAGTTTGGGGCGAGGGGGGGCGTGTGGGGTGGGGTGGGGGGGGGGATAACCGCGACGGAGAGATGAGCAAATATGCTAATCAAGCTGGAACTGCATTCTAATCTGGGGAATGGGGGCCTACTTTAATGAACGGGTCATACTGGTGGCTAATTGGCACTCAGGAAGCACTGAAGGGTGTCCCGTTATTTCAAACCTCGGTGCTGGAGGACGCCGCACGTACGCTGGCTTTCATTCCCACCGATATCCTGCTTAATTACGGTTGTTGAGAGCGTGTCTTTAGGCTCTGTAATTTTGTGATTTTGAAACACAACGCAGGTTTGACTCATTAATGGTTCAGTCTGGTTCAGTCTCAATGACCAGGTGCCGACACTTTCACCATTTCGGGCCCCACTGATTTCAGTTGTAGGTCTATCAATGAATCAAATGTAATCTCTTTCTAAATTTGCCACAGCACATCACAGAAAATGAAAGCAATAGTTGTCTGAGAGTTCATCTGAGCGATTAAAAGCCTGAAATGTGAATAGGACAGTCATTCTTTGTGAGATGAATACCTGTTTCAGATGTAATGTGGCATTAAGAAGGTAAATCATCCCACACTGAACATTAGAAGCATCTCATCCCAACACACTTAACAGCTCGTTACTACTTCAGGGATTGAAATTACGGTTGGAACGCAGTGGGCCCCACAGGACCCAAGAGGTTGAGAACCCCATGCGTTAATCAAAGATTACAAAGAACAAAAAGAAAAGAAACATACAAAACACAGACATCCCACCTCTCTCTCACGGAATCTCCGGAATTTGGCATCACATCCCTGACACCCGTGAAAGGTCAGAAATCTCCCCCAAAAAAGTCTTCTGTGGTGGATTTGCGGGACATTTCTGACCTCTCGCGGGTGTCAGGGAGCTGATGCCAAATTCCGGGAGACTCCCGGATCTTCCACGAGAGGTGGGATGTCTGAGAACTGAGCGTAGCTGCATCCACTGTAGGTGACTAAAGAGAAGCAGTTCTGGCACTTCATTCACAATACTCTGTGGCGTGCTCCAAACGAAGAGGCTGACGTTAGTGAGATGAGATACAAATGACCTTTGGTGAAGGACGCATTTTGTTTTTGCTTTTTATTCCCCATTTTTTCTCCCAATTTTTAGTAGCCAATTATACCCTCTCTTTTTCATGTAAATTATCCCCCCCCCCCGTATGAGAGCTCGCTGCCATAGTCCTGAGACCGCCTCCTCCGAGCCAGGCACCCGCCGCAGTCACCGTAACACACAGGACCACTCATATATGCAGCGAGCTCATATCGGCTTCCCTCCCCCCTACCTGGGGCGGACAGCCATTTGCCGCCCTCTAGTGGCACTCCTGGCCAGAGCCGAACTGGCACGACCTGGTGGAATCGAACCCCGGTCGCAGTGGGCAGCGTCGGGCATTCTTACTGCTAGGAGACCCAGGAACAGCATTTTTAAAGACGAGATCTTTCTTCCTCCGGCCACAGAAGATGCCACCCTTAAAGCATTGGTATTTAACAAGCTAATGTCCAAGCATCACACCAGCTGTTGCTTTGCTTATTACATTGTATACACATCATTAGAAACCCATGAATGAACAGTGTACAATCAAATGAGTGAAGTGAGAATTATCACATGCACTGCTGAAATGATGTCTGTGCTGTGACCCAGAGTTACTGTCTTATCTAGGCTTCATTTCTGGCTGTAGAAACCACTGTGCAAATGTTTAAATATGAGTGTCCGTTCTGAAAGCGTGTTTATCAACAGGGGCACATTCCATACAACATACGCATATACAGTATACCGTATATCCTTCCTGTGTACACACACACACACACAGACACAGACACACAGGCACATACAGACAGACAGACACACACACACACACACACTGACACATATGCACTGACACACACACACACACACACACACACACACACACACACACACACATTCAAACCACCTGTGTGCTTGATGTAATGTATATTTCTGTGACTCATCATATTCCTCTGCTCATATTTTGTCCTCAGGTCATTGTGGCATTGAGGGGCCCACTATAATGGATTGATGCATGCAGCATGCACATGCACACGCACACACATGCACACGCACACAGACATGGATACACGCATATACACACAGTGACACAGACACACTGGCACATCCACACACACAGACACTGACACGCACATACACACAAGCACAGTTCCACACACAGTGGCACATTTACACAAATTTACACCCAATGGTACACACACACACACACACACACACACACACACACACAGCGGGGCAGGAACCCTTTCAAGTGCTGCCAGCGTTCTGTCTACTAACCCCCCAGTCCCTTCGTCTGCCCACGTCCGCCCTTTAGTTCAAGGCCCTGGCATTAATCCCCCCCGCCCACCCACCCACCGCCGCGTCCCGCGAGGCTGCCCGGGGGCTCTGGGACTCTCTTAGGGAGACGGGTGCCTTTTCACAGAAACAATATACAGTGTAGTTTATGCAAGGAAACAAAACAACCCGTTGCTGTTGTCAAACACGCAAGTCCTGCCAGGGGGCGGGGCTTCAGAGGACTCCCTAGATACGGCCACACAGCGCCAAGGCCCCCGGCGACGGCGAGGGAGACCCGGCGTGTAGGTCCCGGGGGCTGGAGCTGGCTGGAGGGGGCAGAACGCAGCACGGGGGTCCACAAACATCTGCCGCTTGGCATTGGAACTTCTAAACAAGCCAAAAGGAGAGGCAACAAAAACGAAAACCCAAAGGAAACAAAACAGTCTGTTCTGGAGCGGTTTGGTGCACAGGAAACAGTATTTACCAGGCCATGGCAACGGCTGAATGCAGAAAGCACAGATCTTGCACAAAGACACAGAACAGGCGTCCAGGATCAATTCATCCCGCAGGACGACAGCGAAGTAAAGAGCGATTGTGTGCAAGGCGCAGGTGGCGGTGTTTTGCGCATGCTCACCATGGAAGTCGGCAGAAGGGTCGAAGGTCGCGATCGTGCCTTCCCGGAGACGGCCTCAGGGTCACCTAGAAATCACCGGAGGAGATCGAATAAGAGTCTGAAACACAGAGCTGGGCACCTGTTTGTACACAGCTCACCAGCTCTTCCTTCAGAGAGAGATTACAGTTCTGCATGGTCACGGTCCTGTCCAAAACAACTCCAACTTAAGGTGGGGGAGGGGGAGGCGGAGGGGTAAACAACTTCTGAGCGTGACACACAGAGTTGGTATAAATTAGGGATGTTGTAAACTCGAGCAATTCAATTTCCACGTAATGCGATTTCGCTCGCTCGTAAATCGGCGAAAAGAACACGGCAGGGAGAAATATTGCAGTGCTGTACATTGAGTTGTTTGGTTTCCCCGGCAACGTAAATGACTTAGCAAAAAATTGTCTGTTTAAAAATTAAAAATAAAAGGCCCTGAAGCGCAGACAGGCAGACACCGATCTCAAGCAGGGACCCTGCGGACGGCGTAAACGCGGCCACAACGGCGACCCGGGACAAGGTGCGAGGTTTGGAGCCGCGGCCGACAGCCAGTCAGGACCGGCGAGGAGGTTCGACGGGGGGCGGGGGCATTTCTGGTCCCGTGCCGAGCTTGGCCGCAACTGTGATGCCGCGACACAAACAAACCCACAAGTGCCACAAACTGGCCGAAGAACCTCTGGACCTCGACCAACGGGGGCTTGCTAACGGACGCGGAGTTAGAAGGAGAGAGAGAGAGAGAGAGAGTCCGAGAAGTGAGCAACAGAGCAAGACAGAGCAAGAGAGAGACGGGGAAGAGATGGAGAGCCATAGAAGGTGTGAGTGAGAGAGAGAGAGACAGAGGAGCAATAGAGAGTGAGAGAAAGAGAGAGAGGGATATCTAAGCCCTCTGTAAATGTATCTTTGAGAGCCTGAAGGGTAAAGAGGGTGAGACTACAGAGCACAGCGCAATGGGCTCTGGACATTTACGCACAAGGACAAGCCCAAGGTGAAGGGAGAAATGAGAAAGGGTGGATATTCTCACCAGATCGCAGTGTCTCTCTTGCTCTCCCTCTCTCCCCCTCTCTTTCTCTCTTTCGCGGCGGCGGCAGGGAGGTCCTATCCGGGCAGCGCACAGCTTGTGTCTGTGTGTACGCCGCGCCAGCTGCTGTCTGTGGCAGCGGGATAAAACCTGTAATGCAATTTAATACAATTTCTAAGAGCCCCGTGTTGCTTGAGAGAGAGAGAGCGAGAGAGAGAGAGAGAGAGAGGAGGGAGGGAGGGAGGGAGAGGGAGACAGAGAGGGAGTGTGAGAGAGAGAGTGTGTGTGAGAGAGAGAGGGAGAGAGCGTGTGTGAGAGAGAGAAGGGAGTGTGAGAGAGAGGAGGAGAGAGAGAGAGGAGGAAGGGAGGGAGGGAGGGAGGGAGGGAGGGGAGGCACAAGGACAGAGTCACCGAGGACGAGTCACCAGTGAGTCAGACGCTTGAGGACTGTGTGCATCACAAGGTCTAACAAAGACAGAGAAAGAGAGTGAGACGCGTCTTTCCCGTCCGCAAGCGTCTCGCCGCCCCGCTCCGTCATGACATCATCCGTGTTCCTCTCACGGGAATGAGCCCCCCCCTGCCCTTCATCACCACAGCCCGGGATATCGTTTAGAAACGTCCTTGAACCAGCGGGGAAGCGGCACCGAACCTGCACGCCTCCACCAGCGCAGCACCAGAACACACACACACAGCCGCTCCTCTAAATCACATTATGCAATTATCCACAGCGGCTTACGAGGCGCGAGAACACAAGTGCATCCACACGGGGTCTATGACCAGCAGTGATATAGACAAGGCTTATCAACGCTCTTCTCACACCGGAGTACGTGCCACATTGTTAAAGCGCTAATGTATGTTAACTACGCCAACCCAGAACCGTGAAGCAACCATATAGGAGGCAGTGCGGTGTAGTGGTTTGGGAACTGGGCTAGTAACGCAAAGGTTGCGGGCTTGATTCCCAGGTGGGGCACTGCCATCGTACACTTGAGAACTCAAGGACTTGACTGTTTAAGCCCCTCCGGATAGTCGCATCTGCTATACGTCTGTAATGTGATAAATAGCTGAAATACTGAGATGGCGTGTTGTTGGTGGGCTATGCCAGGGTACCTGGGCGATGTGGGCCCTGTTTAAGGTTTGGGGTCCTCCAGGCTTTGCCCCGTGGTCACGCGGCTCGAGCAACGGCCCCGCGACGAAACGGGCGGCATCACCGTGGCGACGGGAGGAAAGGTCACTACGATGGGCGGCGGCGACCGTCCCTCCAGCTGCGAGATAAAGGGCCGTGTGGCCAAAGTGCCCGCATGCCAAAAGAGCCGGAGAACCGAGCCGTGGCTGAGGTGACCACCCCACCGCCCAACCTGGGCTCTGATCCCTGAGCCGGTGTGGAACTTGGACCCAGTCAGGAGGGACAGCTTCCAAAAAACTGCAACTGCATTGATCGTTTCCATTCTGTTTCCATTCCCCCGCCCGAGGGAGGCAGTGCTAGACCGCAGCTTTCACACAGAGCTGTGAAGTTATTTATACGACGTTGGCATCGCAAACGAACGAGACCCGTGTCACACCTGGTTGGAGATGACATTCCTGACGTACACAATGCGGCGTAACGTTAGCCTTAAAAGATAACTCAAGCATTGTTGATCGCGTAACGAAAAACGTATATGCTTTTTTCGATGGCACATATACAGTACCTCAAATGCTCGTAAAGACTGCGTGCAAAATAAGCGTTCCCGTGGTTCGAGAAAGGATCTCACGCCGAATCAACGCGGTCACTGTCCCCCCGTCTTCCTTTCGTCGGATCGTTTAGACTACGACTAAAGCACTGCCAACCTCTATTCCCAATAAGGGCGTGCCCTTCACAAGCGTCTAGATTGAATCCAGCCCTAAAACCCATTCTCTCTGGGAAAAAAAGAGGACATGTTGGCTTCGTCCCATTAAAAATATAAAACGCTCACTGGAAACACACTTAGAGCCGTTATTCATTCCATGTGACGGCAGGGGAGACCCGGGGCGAGAGACCAGAGCAGAGGGGTGAACGTGGACGGAGAGAGAAAGCAGGAAGTGGCCACACCGCCGGACCGGACAGAACCCGCGCAGATCAGGCCCGTCGCCCGCGCTGCACAAAAGGCCAGCGTGGGGGTGTGCGTCTCCGCGCCGGGCAGGGGTGCAGGAACGGTTCAAACTGATCCCAGATGCTCTCCCACGGGCTGCCCTGGCACCAGGAGCGGGAGAACCATGCAGCCGCCCCGTTCCCAGAACGGAGTCCCATTCTCCCGGCGAGCGGCGCAGGGCCTCGGAATTACGCACACTCTCACGAAATTAAGGGCACAGAAATGAAGGGCGTCAAACGTGACAGACAGCGAGCGGGGAGGACGGGAGGGGAGGGGAGGGGAGGGATTCGACAAGGAGGCAGCGCCCCGAGAGAGGAGGAGGAACGTCTCTGGGAAACGTCGGTGGAAAGGCGAGGAGACATCGCGAGCAGGAATCTGCGCTCATCGCATGCCAAAGGAAAAAAAGAATCATAATAGGCCAAGCCCCACATTGCCTATTATGAGAAGTGGAATTGGCAGTTGACGAAATTGACTTTAAATCCCCAGGAAGTCTCATCTGCCATCGCCCTGTGTAAACAACCAAACAGGAATAACGAGATGAAAAAAAACAGAAAATCATATACATTTTTTCATAAATCTCATCGTCATCTTCAACAGCGATTGGACGGGGACGGGGGCGAATCCCGTGTGGACGGTGCGTCCGCTGTGCGGTAGCTCACCCGGGGTCACGCGGGACAGCAGGGCCCTTTCTCTCCGGTAATCTCTCTGCTGATCGTTCGCCGCCCTATCGAGGAGAGATCGCGATGGGAATCGCGCTGACTGGGGCCCGAGCCCCGTCAACAGATGTTGGGATTACACAACGTTCTGCGGGCTCGGCGAGCCACAGAATGTGAGATAAGCAGTTTTATCACGAGGTGGCTTTCTGTGTCCGATTAGTCACTCCCGTCCCAGGGCCATCCCCCCCCCACCCCACTGGGTATGACGTCCCCCCCCCGTTAGACTGCTGCCTGGTTTCATTCACTTGGGACACTTCCATGCCAGCGCACTAAACTCTCCCCGACCACAGAAACTCTGGAGCAGGGCAGGTGCTGCCCAGCCCCCCCCGCCCCCCCCAGGGTGGGGACTCATGCTATTTTAATGTTTTGTGGCTTTTTATTAAATCAGGAGAATAATTTTTTTTTTCTTCTCAAAACCACATCATGATAACATGAAGTCGTTGGTGCTCGTTAGGATAATTATGTCCACATGACTAGTAAGATATGTACTGCCAAATTATTGAACGCATCTACGTAAAAATAAATATTATATCGTAAATAAAATATTAATGCTAAATACCAAAGGTAGCTCTATATGAAATGCATTGTTGTTCCAGGTTACAAAAAAAAAAAAAAAAGGATTGAAAAAAAATTGATAGGCCCAAAACCACTATCAAAAAAACACATGGAGATATTAAGGAGGTGCCAAAAAAAGTAAAAAAATCTGTCATTGGTCGACATAAGTGGCCAAAAACGAAGAGGATTCGGCCATTTAAAAGTGCAAAGCTCTGACTTTAATGATATTAAACGGGGGGATTTGGCATTAGTTCAGTGGAACAGAAGGATACGCTGCCTATCCCATAAACCCCACTACAATATGTTAATGCCCTGTTAAGCTGGAGTGGAGTGCCCCAGGTTTCCATGGCGACGGCGGGCCAGGCCCCAGGGTTACTCAGAGGGGTTAAAGGGCCCCTTTGTCATGCTAATCCGCTGTTTATTTTTATTTAACAAGCAGGGCGATCTGTCGTCAGAACCGACTCAGGAAAAAAAAAAACACGCTCCTCAACGCTCGTACGATCCGGCGCCGCTTCCGACAAGACGTGACACACCGCGCCTTCAGACGAAATGCGGTTGTGACTGCGCCGTTGGCCGGTGACGCTGGCCTTGTTTTCGTCCTACGATGACACCGCCGGGTGGGTGTGCGACCGCCCTTGCCAGGTGCCGCCTGGTGAATGGGGCTTTAATCTCCTTGTCCTGTCTTCCGTTCCGGAAGTCAATCGGCATTGTGACTTTGTGTTGCACGCATGGCGATATGAGATTTCACACTTCAGCATAATTTTCCTCAACGCTGAGCCATGCCACACAATGGGAATGTCAGAGAGCTGAGTGTGGCCAAGGGGGCTGACGCGGGTTTTTTTTGGTCACCTGCTCCGTATCAATGGCAACAGCTGTACTGTGGCCGGGGGGGGGGGGGGGCTTACACAGACCACAGACCCTAGGCAAGATTATATGTTGTCCATGTCACTCATTAAACTGGACATATTCTATGAAGTCTCTGTAACCTAGGACACTGACTGGGCACATGACTGAATTCTGTGTAGCCCAGTCCCCTCATTGGATAGTTGGCCAGATTATGCATAGCCCACAGCCCTAATTGGACAACTAGCAGAACTCTGTATAGCCCACACTCCCTCATTGTATAGCTGGCCAGATTATGCATAGCCTATGCCCCTGATTGGATAGTTGACCCAATTCCAGGCAGAATGTGCAGAACAGCAGAATAGGGCTGCTGGATGGCTCATCCTGTTAAGGCACTGTTCTAGGGTATAGATGAGCCCCATGGTCTGCATCCTGTTAAGGCACTGTTCTAGTGTGTGGAAGAACCCCACGGTCTGGTATCAAATCCAGACTGTGCCAGTGCCGACTGTAGCCAGCGACTCACGCAGGGCGACACATAATTGGGTTCAGGTGGGGGTGGCAGTGGGGCACGGGAGTGAACAATCAAGCCCCAAGAGGTGCAAAAATGGGTCAGCGAATCAGGTTATAACATTGAACACGCGCAATTTCAGGATGAGAATCATCGCAGGAGACAAGCAGACAAGCCAAACACGTGACCGGCTCAACCCCAGAGGAAGTCAGAGCCACACCACCACCGGCCCGTGACGTCACCAAAATGCGTGGACCCCCTCCCCTCCCCTCCCCTCCGATCGTTCTGTTATCTAACCAACAGTTTCTCAGCTAATACCTGGGAAGACGGTTGGAGAAGCAGTAAAGCAAAAGAAAGAAGGCAAGAAAAAGACCACGCGCCAGTAATAGAACAACTGTGTGAATGTTTCAGGAAAAGCGTTCAGGAACGAGCGACCTCGACGCGGCGTGTGCGCACCGCGCCGAGTGAGTGAGTGGGAGGGGGAAGTAGGCCAGTGGCACGAGCAGACGGCGATGAATCAGCCGGAGGCGCGAAGGCGCGAGCGCTCCACGCGCTAATCCCGCTAACGGCCGCCGCTCTCCGGAAAGGTGTCTGCCTTTCTCTCTGACCTCGGTTTTCGTTTCCCGGGAAACGCTCCCCGGGTCTCCGCCGGCCCGCTGGAACGGCGAACAGGGGTTGGACGACTGCACGTTCGCCAGCAGCAGGTTATCAGTTCGTATCATAGCAACCCGGGCTCGTCCGCTTCCAGCAGATGGAGCAATTGATCGAATCTGATTTCGAAAACCACCGATTGGAGCCTGCCTCGGACAGAGCGTGGCCGAGGGGCTAAAACGGCCACGTCCATCCACCGCATCTAACCGATCTTTGCGCCCGCGACAGGAAGGACTGAAATAGTTTCTCCTTCCTGGTCAGATATTCCATTGTCTCTGTCGAGCTGAACACGCGTACAGCGATGGCTTACTGTCTAAAATTGACGCCGTGCTTAATTGAACATGCTAATGAGTCAAATATCTCCATTGACAGACACATCCATATTTCATCGGGGGAAATATGTGCCGGTGTCTCTTCCGCTGCACGCCAGGTGAGATCCTGTGCGAGCAGCTGCTTCGACCGAGTGATTAATAATCCGCATTAACGTCTGAGGTGTGGGGGCGAGCCCCTATTAATAGAACGGCAAGATGGCGTCACGACGAGGAAGAAAGTGGGGGGCGACGCGATTTGGGCTCGCCGCATTAGCATTAGCGCAGTGGGCTGCGCGGGCTTAATTGAGCTGTACGCTGACAGAGAGATTACTGGCTGCCATCGCCGACGCCTCTCCCAAACCCTTCATTACTCGGGCTAAATTCACCCTCCGCCTCGGGGGGGGGCATCCGTACAGTAAACTTGACTTAACTGAACTTAACTTAACGGAGGAGCGGTTTACTGAGTCCTGGGAGAGGCCGACGCATGTGGAGAAGTGAGCTGAGGCAGGAAGGAGGAGGGAGGGACACACGGAGGGTCACGCGGGGGGAGAGCGGTTTTATGGGTTTGTTTTACTGCCGCTGCGGCGCACAGCCGGCGAGCGCACGGCACAAACGGTCGCGTGACGGGCGTTGCTCTCGTCGCGCTCCTCCTCTCGGTGTTCAGAATGCGGTGTGAGACCCTGCCTTACCTCGACACTGCGGCGCTCTCTCTCCTTCACCTTGAACGGCGAGCTGGAGACTCATTCCGTCATGTCGGTCAGGTTCCTCAGTGGTCTTCTGAGCAGTGAACCAGCCTACTAACCCATAAGGATTCCAGCCCCAGACACGCCAGGGCCCAGACATGTGTCTTGTTCTCCTAATAAATCCCTGACAGCTCAATTTTTCCCATCCTGTTCGTTCATCCCAGCTTAGAACTGAAACACTTTATTAAACTAATTTTAGACAAGGATAATTTTTTCCTCCCTCTCTGTGTGTGTGTGTGTGTGTGTGCCTGCGTGTCTGTGTGTCCGTGCGTATGTATATGGGTGTGTGTGTGTGTGAGTGTATGCCTGTGTGTGTGTGCTTGTGCACACACATTTCTGTCTGTGTGTGTGTAAAGGCCTTCAGTTTGATGTCTGTGCGTGTGCTATGGGCATGTGTATTCAGTTTGATGTCTGTGTGTGTGTGTATGTGTGTGTGTGTGTGGGCATGTGTATGCGTATGTCTGTGAATCTGTGTGTGTGTGTGTGCTTGTGCGCACACGTGTCTGTCTGTGTGTGTGTAAAGGCCTTCAGTTTGATGTCTGTGTGTGTGCTATGTGCATGTGTATGGGCATGTGTATGCGTATGTCTGTGAATCTGTGTGTGTGTGTGTGTGTGTGTGTGTGTGTGTGTGTGTGTGTGTGTGCTTATGCGCACACGTGTCTGTGTGTGTGTGTGTGTGTGTGTGTGTGTGTGTGTGCTTATGCGCACACGTGTCTGTGTGTGTGTGTGTGTGTGTGTGCTTATGTGCACACGTGTCTGTGTCTGTGTGTGTGTGCGTAAAGGCCTTCGGTTTTTTGCTCTCATTACAGTGTCTGAGGAGGACGAGTGGAAAAGCCCAATTAAGCAGAGCCTCAGAATTCACTTTCCAAGGCAAACAGATGTGGCCAGACCCTGCTGTCTGTGCGCATGGAAACTTCCAGCCCCCGGGTACGGGAGCAGGCCTCTGCTGCACGCGTCCCGTCCCAGCAGCCTCCGCGGGGACCCCTAAACGCTTGGGGAACCACTGCAGGATGAGTGTGTCACCCGGCCCGCGCAGGAAGGTGGGGGGGGCTGTTCCCCTGGCCTGCGTGCACTCTCCCATTCATGTGGTAAAGAGTGATGTTATAGAGAGCTAGTCAGTGCGGTGGCTCACATCAACCACGTAATGGGATATAGCTGAGGCGTATCTGTGACACAGAGGTTCTGAAAATAGTTATCGTGTGTCATTATTTGGACAGTGTCTTCGACGGAAATGGTATAAACTAGGCCTGAGAACTGTAACAAAATAACTTACTTAGGTGATGTATCAATTTTAAGGAAAACAAGTGGACCCTTTTGGGCAACATTTACAATGCAGTATTTTTTTGAACACAGGGAAATCTGGGAACAAGAGCCATGGCTTTCAGGCCATTTGGACTGAACTGGGCGGCAGTGTTAGCATAATGGTTAAGGAACTGGGCTTGTAACGCAAAGGTTGCATGTTCGATCCCAGGTGGGGACACTGCCATTGTACCCTTGAGCAAGGCACTTAACCTGGTTTGCTTCAGTAAATATCCAGCTGTATAAATGGATTGTATGTAAAGAAATGTGAAACTGTGTAAGTCGCTCTGGATAAGAGTGTCTGCTAAATGCCTGTAATGTAATGTAAAGTAATGAACGGTGACCCCGGATCTCCACGCCTCACTGTCAGGGATAATCGTGTTGCTTGATCGGTGCTTGTGGCGGTGACGTTGACTCCGTGCCACTGGGCTATATTTGTGAACCTAACCTACAATCAGACAGTGTCACCGGGATGATTCTACACACGAACGCCTCACTGATGAGAGGGTCCAGACGGCTGTGACATCACCCCGCTGTGACTGTGACCTCACCCAACACCTTCTGGCCGAGTCTGGCCGCTTGACCTTTCAAACAAACAAATGCGCGAACATAGCTCGCGCGAGACAAGAGCAGAATCAGAATCTGCAGCATTAGAAGTCCCACATCGTGGCATTGTTTTGTTTCGCATCTACGCTAGTTTGAGTATGCCGAAAATAACTATTTTTATGGGTTTTGTCTGGTCTATTGAAAAAAAGACACAACAAAGAGCATCCGGCACGTTAACAACTCATTTCTGACAACATTACAGGGTCTGATAGAGCCCTGTAATCACGAGCTTCCGACTTTTACACATGAACAAACCGAACCGCAGAGCAATGTCACCAAACGCCCCCTCCTGAAGGGATAACACCATCCGCTGGCTGCTATCGGATCTGCATCGGGGCCCGCAGAGCCCGTCCTGTCTAATCCCGGTGCCCTGCTACGTGTGAGGTGAGCTGCGCTGCGCGCGCTCCCCTCTGTGCTGCCTGGCTCGCGCCGCGGAGCCGAGAGACTCGGCTGGCAGCAGAGGATGCCACGGTTCAATGCGGCAGATGGGGCTCGCGCGCTACAGCCCCTACCTCCCACGCCAAAGCCGCGGCGCAGGCATCTCTGTTCTGCTCTGCGCTGCCACCTACTGGCCAGCCTCGGGTCAAACACGACCGTCTCAGAAACGCGCTGGCACTTCCTCAGCCCTTTGAGGAGTGAGTTTGTCGAGAGTTCTAGTTCCAATTCACAGTGTTCTATTCTGGAATTCTTTGAGGACGCCCTAAGCAGCCCTTTATGATGTCATCAATCGGAATCGACTAGAGTGTCACGGCGTGTTCTAGAACAAGCGTCATAGTGTGACAGAGCTCCTCTAGCGATTAGGTGAAACACACAGGGCTGTGTTCGAAACCATTCCCTATTCCCTAAATAGTGCACTATATAGTGTGTTCGCCAATTTGTTCAACACAATATATAGTGCACTATTTAGGGAATAGGGAACGGCTTCGAACACAGCCCATGGCTGACAGAAAAGCACAGCATTTTTACATTTGCATTTTTGCCGCTTAGCAGACGCTCATACCCAGAGCGACTTGCAAGATGTGCATTTATACAGCGTCCGGAATAATCCATCGCCACCTGCAGACGTGCGTGTGTTCACCCCGTGTCGGTGTCACGCGGTTCTGCTTACGACGTCCCGATGGGGAAGGAGCTAGACCGCATAAGCAGGGAAACATCAAGGCGCTCGCTAATGTCACGTCACACCACACCACAAATCACAACACGTCGCTCAACAAACCGTGGCCTGCGGCGTCTGATTCTGTAGCGAACGTAGCCGGACGTGCACACACCACGTTTCTGTAAGGGAGCAGCTCCTTTAAATACCGCGCGATTGAACCCCCAGCTCGTCCTCCGCTCCCCATGTCCCTCTTGTCCTTGCGTCTCCTCTCCGCGCCCCCCACCGTGTCCCAATTAAGGCGGGCAGCTAAGACTCTGCTGTTCCTGTGTCACGCTGAGCGGCCCTCCTGCTTCTCACAGGCCCTCACAATAAGAGCCCGGCGGGGCTCCAGCAGCATCGGGGCCCGTGTCCGAGGGCCTCCCTGTTGTTGACGAGTCACACGGTGTCCTCATGACTCCCGCCTGTTACAGGCATGGCCCCGAGGAGCGTCTGTGCATTTCCTTGTGTGTGTGTGTGTGTGTGTGTGTGTGTGTGTGTGTGTGTGTGTGTGTGTGTGTTTGTCTGTGCATTTGTTTGTCTGTTTGTGTATTTGTGTGTGTGTATTTGTGCATGTGCGTGTGTGTTCATGTGTGTGTGTGTGCTTGTCTGTGCATTTGTGTGTGTATGTGTTTGTGTTTGTGTGTGTGTATTTTTTCATGTGTGTGTGTGTGTATGCGCGTGTTTGTCTGTGCATTTGTGTGTGTGTGTGCATGCATGTGTGTGTGTGTGTGTGTGTGTATTTTTGCATGTGCATGTGTGTTCATGTGTGTGTGTGTGTGTGTGCGTGTTTGTCTGTGCATTTGTGTGTGTGTGTGTGTGTGCATCTGCGTGCGTGTGTGTGCATGCATGTGTGTGTGTGTGTGTGTGTGTGTGTTTATGGCACATGCTTACAAAGACACAATTCACAGATAGACAGGAAGTGACCTCATCACTCCGTCAGTCATGTACTTTCCACCCCCCCTCCCAGTGAGTGGCTGATTTCTCAGTAATCTGGTATTCTTGGTATTCTTGGTATTCTCCTGCCCCCTGTCCTCTCAAACGTTAAAACAACGGTGGCCTGTTCTGAGGCCTGTCTCCAGTTCAGTGGCTCACTTGTGCACTCTTAGGTTCGTGTTTTCATCAAATGTTTCAATTCCCTTGAATCAACAGAGCGTCGCTTACACAACTAAGTAAGTTGTCAAAGAATGAAACTGATAAGAAGAAAGCGATGAAATCATTGCAAAGCAAGCGGGTAGAACAGCAAGCCAAAAAAGCTGAGGGAAGCAAACGTAAGATGTACGTTCAGTCGAGTGACAGAATACAATCCCAATGCAGCAATCCCCTTGGTGAGAAAGCAATCTGAGGTACAACTACAGCATTTCGCTTAGCAGTGAAGCCAGGACCGGCCTGTTTTCACAATGATTATGCTGTTTTGCTTTTAACGCTGAGAAATGACACCAAAGCTCATTCTATTTCAAAGCTACGGCGATTTAAATCGGTGAAAGTTGACGGCGAGCCGACAGACTTACCTGCCTTCTCTGAACTTCCCCAAAAGCCTGCTGACACTAGCTTCAATTCAATTGAGTTTCAGTTGAATCATTCAGAGCTTGAGCTCCAAACAATAGGATGTTTTTTCCTGGAGTAATAACCGCCTCCGTGGCCCAGCTGTTTCATTGGCACAGAGCGATGAGTTGGAGGAAACAGGAAGCTGTCATAACCTCCAACAATGGGGTCAGCCAATCAATAGCCTGGCCTTTCAAATTTGCTACTTTCAAAAACATAGTTTTCCCCCTCTGCCGTTTCCCCAGCTCACAGCCTTAGCGCCTTACTACCATCCCAAAATACCAGCATCACCTGTTCTACAACAAATAATCGGAATACTCTACTTTCTCAATTAACATCTGGAACAGGATTTGTGACAATTTTCAGCCTCCGTCAGAGAGAAAAACGAAACATGGCGTGAACTAGCCCCCTTCAGTGGCCGCGACCACTTTAACCTGTGTTCCGCGCTCGTTCCGTCTTCGTTGTTTAAATCAATCCGGCGCGAATGCGTGGACGCCGTGCGCACGAACGATCAAAAGCGCTTAAGAGCGTGTCCCCGGTCGTTACATTAGAGTACATTAGAGTGAATTAAACACAGTACTCACTGCGGGCACGGACAGTAGCCGAGGAAAGAGCCCGTCCTTCTGGCTCTCTCAGACAAGGAGACTCACTGAAACAGAAGCCCCGGGCGCTTCACAAGCACCGCACTGAGTCATCCATCATCGATAATGCTGAGTCGGGCAGATGCGATCTCTTGCTGGGCCGGGCTATTAAAAGCATACACAATTCAATCCCGCTGGCCGCTGCCCCCCCCTCCCCTCCCCTCCCCTCCCCTCCCCTGGATGATTACCTCGCCCAGCTCTCAGCGATCGAACGCAAACGCGGTCGTAGCTCCTCCCCCACCCCCCTCCGCGCGTTCTCCGTCCCGGGACAGCACTGAGCCCGCTGCGTCAAGCTCTGGCTGCAGCGCCGTCTGGACCGGTGGGTGTCGGGACTCTGCCTCCGTGTCTCCTCTGATGCCGTCCGCCCACGCCGCCTACCGGTCCCGATCCCGCTGCCGCAGTCCGCCCGCCGGCCCACATCAGCCAGAAGATGGGCCGGCTGGCTCTGTTCCCACTGCGGCTCGAAGGTTCGGCGCCGGGAGAGGGGGGGGCTGGTAGTACTTCTGGGGGTGGGGGTGGGGTGGGCCTTAACACCCTGACGGCTCCACGTCAGCCTCAGAGACACGGCACAGATCCAGGTCACCCGTTTTTTCCGCATGCCCGCCCGGGTGAACCCCGCCTCCCTCCCCCAAATCAACAACTGGTTTTGGCCGTTGGACTCACGCCAGTGCAGGAAGCAGGGTGTGCTGAGCAATGAAAAAGACCGTTGGACTGTTACAATAAAAAATGGGGTACTAACAGAGGGTGCTTTTTCTATTTCTTAATTTCTACATCACCAGGACCAATGACGTGTGACATGTTGATCCACAAACACGTAGTGGTTTATATTCCGGGGCCTGCTCTCATTAATTCCATGGTGCTTTAGAAATGCCATCGAGATGCTCTTCTGGCTGGCTGGCTGCTGTGCGCTCTGCCTTCTGCAAATGAGTTTGAACTTTACTACCTGCCGCTCCACGGAAATATACGGCCGTGTCTTGCGTCCTTAGGCCCGGGCCCAGATCCACGAACCGAGACAAATGAATCCCCGCGGTTAGGCATTAGCATCCTTCCTCCTCGTAAACCTGTGAGCGAACAACACTCTGAACGTTCCCCCAGACCCCACCGCGCTGCGGCCGGCAGGCGATCCAGACGGGGGCGGCCTCGGACCGGCGCGCTCGTTTCTCACGGTAATTTGAGCGCCGCCGTCTCTTAAGTGCAGGATGTTAATCGAACCGAGAAACAGGAAGAGAGGACGAGCTACAAATAAGGGCTTCGTTAAGGAGATGTCATCGTGGGCGGGGCCGTAAGGGTGTGGGGGCTTCGCGGGGGAAGCGGCGGAGCTAATTACAGGAGCGCAGCTGCGCTCGTTTAACATGAGAGAGAGAGAGATAGACATAGAGAGGAAGATAGAGAGAGAGAAAGTGGGAGAGAGAGAGTGGAAGAGAGGAGGAGGGAGAGAGAGAGAGAGAGGAAGAGAGAGAGGGGAAGTGGGAGAGGAGAGCTGGAATTAAAGTGACAGTAATAATGGGGCAGAGGGGGGACAGGGTAAGGAGCCCCTGTATTTTTAGAGCTCCTGCCCCCCCATGTCTAAGCGAGGGGGTGTTAGCGGATTTGCCCAGGGCTTATCGCAGGGACGAGGGCCGGCAAAGAAGTGAGGCGGTTTCATCCACGCCTTCCCAGAATGCTCAGGCACCTGTGGCTCTCTTACAACACCGCCTTAGGTGACGCTGAGGTTTTCCCACAAATCGGACGGGATTTCCGACAGTCAAACCGTGTGGGTGGCAGGGCCGTCTTTGGGGGGGGGCAACCGGTGCGACCGCCCCAGGCCCCGCCCTTCAGGGGGCCCCGTGGAGAGAGGGGAAAAATTCATTTAAATGATATTAATTATGGTTGCTAAGCAGTTGCTAAGTCTATGATGTCATCGCGTTAAGAGCCAGGCCCCGCATAGGTTGACTCGCCCAGGGCCCCACCCTCCCCTCGAGACGGCCCTGGTGGGTGGCTACCTCTTTTACATTACATTATTACATTACAGGCATTTGGCAGACGCTCTTATCCAGAGCGACGTACAACAAAGTGTTAACCGTAGTCAAGAACACTTTAGCTGAAAGCCACCCTAGTGGGAAGTACAGTTCCTGGGTGCTAGGAGCAACCACATAGTTAAACTAGGACCCTGTAGGTAAATCTGTAGCCACAATTCAAAGGAATCAATGCAGAAAATAATGCCTAAGCCTAATACAATACATAAACAAGTAGACATGTGTAAAACTAAGCAACTATGTCCCTAAGTTAACAAAAACCGGAGTACGGGAGAGGTGCACCCTGAAGAGGTGAGTCTTCAGTCGTCGCTTGAAGGTGGCCAGGGTCTCAGCTGTTCTGACTTCCACAGGAAGGTCATTCCACCATCGTGGAGCCAGAACCGACAGGAGACGTGACTCTTCTACTCAAAGCCACAAATGACAAGAGGACGGCAGCAGGAGGAAAGCATCGTGTCTCTCGTAAATAATGTCAGAAATCCCCCTCTCCCTCATTTGCATTACATATCTGCATTCCAGATGGCCCTCTCTACCTCTTACACACGATCCAATCACACAGCTGGATGATGAAGCACTTCAAATTAAGTTTATATGGCTTTGGCTTTGTCCCACCAACTGAACAACCTTCACAGGTCACGGGACAGGCTACCTGACAGCCCTCTCATACTCACTCACTGCATTACAAAGGGCGTTCACGGTCACTGTTGGCCTTAACTAAGATATAATCAGTAGAAACCTTGGTCAGGACAGGACAGGCCCCAACCTGTGCTGTCTATGCCAAAGGGCCCAGCCTGTGCCCTGACTGTGTTTACTAACTATGCCGGGTTTTAGGGAGCCTAATATCATTTTCATCTTCATCAACACTGGGCCAAACTGTTCCAGCTGGTGGTGTAGCGGTAAGAGTGTCCGAAAGGCATGCAGGCTGTCCACTGTGACCAGGGTTTGATTCCATCGGCCAGAGCCGAACTGCCACTAGGGGGCAGCAATTGGTTGTCTGCCCCAGAGAGGGGGAAGGGAAGCCGATATGAGCTCACTGCGTATAAGAGTGGCTCTGTGTGTACCGGAGTTACAGTTCACGGCTTGGCGAGTTCCGGCTCGGAGGAGATGGTACATCGCCTTTGTCATTGCCGGTCTCAGGACTATGGCAGCGAGCTTGCAATACGAGGGTGGGATAGTTGACATGAAAAGAAGGTATAAATGGCTACTAAATTGGGAGGAAATGGGGAAAAATCTGAAACAAAACCTTTAAAAAAAAAAAAAAAAAAAAAAAAAAGCAGGATCTTTGGAAAGCTGCAGGCCGAGCATCTCAGCTACACAGCCACTAATGCGTCTCAACAGAAATATCTAACTGTCACAGAACTGTAACGCCACAGGATTCATATCGGTGTGTGGGTTTGACCTCGCGTTTGACAAAAAAGACAATAAACTTAACAGGGCGCTGCTCAGTATTACTGGGGCGATAAAACAGAGGGACCGCATGGTCCAATCGCATTACGGCTGCCTCCGGGCTGGCAATCATCCCTCATGAAGCCGAAGATCAAAAACAAAGCACACAGATTTATGGCCCTCGGGCGTCTAGGGTGCTGCCAGAGGAGGAGAAAGCGGTAGTGGGGGCCAGAATGAAGGGACAGGGGAACCCATTGAACTCCCTGTCCCACTGTGGCCCACAGTCTCATCTCTCTCTGCCTGTGGGGCTCCGGCACACCGAAACACAGTTACAATTTTACTCACTTTAATCAAAATTGGAAAAAAGAGAGAGAGAGAAAGTGGGAGAGAGAGAAAGAGGAAGAGAGAGAGCTAGAGAGAGGAAGAGAGAGAGATAGAGAGAGAAGAGAGAGAGAGAGAGAGATATTTGACACTTGGTTAATACAGAAAGTGATGCAGATACAGAGAATAGACATTACATAGAGATAGAGTGAGATAAGTATAGTGAGAGAGAGAGAGAGAGAGAGAGAGAGAGAGATGTATGTATGATTAAAACTTGATTAAAACACTTGATACATTGTATAAGATTTTGGTAATACTGCCTTTTATGCTTGCTGACCAGGGGCAGGTGGGCCATTCAGGTTGAGCTGCACAGGAAAGAAACATGGACACCTTAACGCAGCAGTTAAAGCAGTTGGGGTTTGTGGGTGTTACATTTTGTTTTCACCAGCAGAATGGGGGTTGAATTTGCCACTCTCCTGTGCTGTAGCAGTGAAGGTTAAACTTGCTTAAAATGATGCTCTCTCTCACTCCTTCTTTCTCAGATTCAAATTCATGCCACTTCATTGACAGGATACACAGGATTCAGACATTAGCACAGATAACTAATTCACATTGATAATGGATAATTATGCATATCATATTGCATTGTCTTCTCCCCTCCTCTCACCCATTAGACTAATGGTTCTGTGATACATAACACATTATGTGGGAAACGTGAGTTTCAATGTGCCATTATAATATGGTTGTCTTGTTAGACAGGGACCAACGTCACAAAGGTGTCAAGGATATAAGTGTAGCATTGAACAGTCGTTCCTGTAAAATCAGGGAGTGGAGTTGATGTAATTTTCCTAACGACAACGTGATTTTAATTTTATGATCCTTATTTCTCTCTCTCTCCGTCTCCCCTCTGCCTGCCTCCATTGCTCTTTCTCTCCCTCTCTCCCCATCCCGCCCTCTCTGTTTCTCTCTCTCTGTCCAGCAGTGATCTTAGCAGGCAGTGTCAACATGACAGAGTGCAGAAAAGAAGGGACAGGAGGGTTTCTGCAGAGAGAGAGAGAGAGAGAGTAGGAGAGGGAAATGTTTCAGAGTGTATTTTGGGGAAGAAGGTGAAAGCACAGCTTGCCTGGGGGGTGAGCCACACGTGGGCAGGTGTGTGAAAGTGAAAATGGAGGCCTGTGATTGGGCTGGTCTAAGGCGTGTGTATACTTCTGCAGTGCCTGTGTAAGACAGAGGGAGCTGGTGCCACCTGCTGGCCACACGCCATACCAGCAATCTACAACACACGAGGGTGGCAAATTCCCCACAGCAGTCCTTCAAACCCATCATTCTGCCAGAAAAAAAACCCACACACACACACACACAAACCCCACTGTGGCTTGTCCTTTAGCCAGGGAGGGAGTCACCATCCACCAAGGGACAGTGGACAAAATGGCTGTGACGCACATGCCCCAGGTGCCCGCGGTAATTAAGTTAATGGCAACAAAACATGGAACAAAGAGAGAAAACGGGTGATTAGCTCACTGCGGTGAGCACTAATGGGGCAAGCCTTGGCAAGAGGCAGCACCCCAGCAAAGCCCTTCGCTGGTCCCACGGCTGGCAGCTGGAACACACAGAGCCGAAAGCTGACATGATAACAAACAGCCCGGCTGTACATCAAACAAATGGCTGCACTGCGTGTACTCTGTCATGAGAAAAGGACCAGCATTTGAAAATGTGTCATCTTTACAGTCAACTGTAGAGAAAGAGAAGTGAGAAGAAAATAGTACAAAGGGGGATTTCTCATTTCTGTTGTGAAAATATCGTCCGTTGGAGAAATGTTGAAGTGCTACATGTCCACTGTCTTTGGCACCCCCCCCCCCAAAAAAACATATTTTACCGAAATTGTGTAAAACGCTATGTTTTGCAACCAAATTCTCAAGAATTCATCGTCAGTGTCATAAACGCATGTACGTACGGTAAGTTACCCTTCCGGTATCAAGCAGCTATTTCGAAAGCAATCTCAGCGAAACTGTGATAAATACCACTACATGACAAACAGCCTTGCATGTATTCTGCGAGGCCAGACCCAGGCCAGACCCAGGACAGACCTAGGCCATGTGGCCACAGCCACTCTATAACCTGGCCCCTCATTACAAAACCCCAAGGCCTCCCTGGTGGTATAGCAGCAGAACGTCCGATGCTGCCCATTGCGACCGGGGTTCAATTCCACAAGGTCGCGCCAGTTTCGTCTCTGCCCGGGAGTGCCACTAGGGGGCGGCAATTGCCTGTCCACCCCAGGGAGGGAGGGGGGAGGTATAAAAGCCAAATGAGATCGCTGCATACATGAGTGGTCCTGTGTGTTACGGTGACAGTCTTCGGCTTAGGCGGGTGCCGGCTCGGAGGAGGCGGTGCAGCGCCCGCTACCGGTCTCGGGGGTACGGCAGCAAGTTCTCATACGAGGGAGGGGATAATTGACATGAAAAAGAGAGTATAGTTGGATCATAAATTGGGAGAAGAAATGGGAATAAACAGCAAAAATAGATTATTTTTTTTAAACGACAAAAGCCCAAGTACAGTGCCTCCGACACCGCTGCCAGCATAACTCTTTTTCTTCTCCCACTGAGAAGATCTAACCTAGTTTTCCCAGTTACTATGTCCTCTTTGTTGTCGCGCAGTGCGTAACAGGGCCCAGAACAAACGCGCCACTCAGCCGAACACAGAAGCAGGACCTGTTTGTTTGGGGGCCCAGCGGCGTGCATTTAGCAGGGGGAAGCTGTCAGAGGCTGAAATAAGACTACGCACAGGTCACACAGGACAGAAGCACAAGACAGTCACACTACCGCAGGGACAGCAACGCTACAGTGGAACGATGAGTAAAGAAATACAGAGCAGGACATTAGGTCTTGAAGTAAAAAAAATATATATATATATTTATACAACTCTTACCTCCTGCCCCCGACCCCCAAAAAAAGAAGAAGAAAGAAAAAACATCTAATTCTAATGGTGAAAACTCAGTCATGTTTTTGGATGAGGCATCACTTCCCCGTGGCCTTGAGCCTATCAACACCACCACATGATATCCTATCACACAGCCCACAGTATAAAGAGGACATTGAACTATATATACACATATCAGACAGTTATCCTTTGCACACCACGTTGCAAAACAGAAAACACAATGCTCTTTTGTACCAAAATGTTCACATTTTCTCCCTTACATTTAACTACCTATTGCAAAAATGGAAAAACAAGACTTTTGTTCAAGACTTATGTCTACAAATGCACTCTTTATGTTCAGAAAAGTTACTCATTCTTCTGGAGCAACAATAAAACACATCAAGTACATTTTGAAACAAGGACAAACCTAGGAAGAAAAAAATATTCTAACTGCATTAATCTTATATTAATCTTATTCACCTTTTATTTCCTCGCTCGTGGGTAAATGACTGCGCGTGCTGCGTGGTGATATTTCGCTGTTGGTCTGTATTTGCTGTGGGCGCTGCTCATCGCGTTGACAATCCAAATGTATTTTCGGTCAACGCGCAGGTGGCTCGCGTTCATCCGATTCTTAACACGCCCTCTTCGGCCGCGCGGTTACACGGCGCACAGCTCCAAAGCCACCGCCTCTTTTGTTCGAGCTGGCAGACTGAACTCCCACTTTCCCAACAATCCAAAACATTGGTTTGTGATGACAGGCATCGATGGCCCTTTAAAAGTTTAAAGGGGTTCGCCCCGGCCCGGCAGCTGATTACGACCCACCCCCCCCCCTAGGCCAAATAAGCGTTACCCTCGTAAATACAGGCAGCCACACCGGAATGACAATGACAGGACCGCTTGGCTCTGGCCACAGGCGACGTTGCCAGAACAGAGAGAGGATTAACTGCGGCGACTTACTCAATTCTCCTGGCTGCTGGGCAAACTCCACACACAGAGAGAGAGAGAGAGAGAGAGAGATAAAGAGAGAGCTGTCACCTCCACAGAATCGTGCCTATTGAGAGAACAAAAGTCCACCTCCCTTTTGAAAATTACGAGTTTCTTCTTCTTCTTCAAAGGTAAAAAAAGAAAAAAAACAACCCAGCCAAAAAAACAAACCACCCAAAAAACAGAACAAGAAAAGCATGAATGTTTTTTCTCACTTACTCTGCCAAAGAACGCACACGCTATTCTGAGCAGATGCGCAGAGGAGACGCGTGAAGCGACTGAACGTGGTCTATAAATAGAGCCCTGCAGACTGCACTCCTCAGAGCGCGATGCCGAAGAGCAGAGGAAAGGAGAAGCGAGGTTCGGTTATTTCAGCTTTTATCATTTCCCTTTCGGACCATGTCACGTGCCGGTGTAAGTTTCACTGTCCTCTAGCTCTTCGATCGGCGTTATTGGGTTAGGATTTCGTGGGTCTGGCTGAGTTGCAGCCCGCATGTGATTTTGTTTTGCAAAGTGGGATGGGGTTATGATTAAGATTCAGTTTTTGTTTGAATGCTTTTTTCCCCTTTTTCTCCCAATTTGTAATGCCCAGTTCTAAGCAGCGCTTGCAGCAATCTTTGTGTCAATTCGGAAAAGTGTAGACAGGCACGCGCTCTTCTCCGACACATGTGATGTCGGGTGTTGCTTCCTTTTCACACCACAGTTCACAAGTTAAGACATTTGTGCGCAGCTTCATACCAGCAGACTGGGGGTGCCCGATCGACCAGTGGGGGTTGCTGGTGTGCAACAAGACATGGACAACCCAACCAACTGAATCTCTCCCTCCCTGGGCGACGCTACCACCAAATACGCATCGGCCCTCCAGGGCTGATGGCCACAGTCGACACTGGCACGGTCTGGATTTGATACCAGATCGTGGGGCTCATCCACACACTAGAACAGTGCCTTAACAGGATGCAGATCATGGGGCTCATCCACACACTAGAACAGTGCCTTAACAGGATGCAGACCATGGGGCTCATCCACACACTAGAACAGTGCCTTAACAGGATGCAGACCGTGGGGCTCATCCACACACTAGAACAGTGCCTTAACAGCATGCAGACCATGGGACTCATCCTCACACTAGAACAGTGTCTTAACAGGATGCAGACCGCGGGGCTCATCCACACACTAGAACAGCGCCTTAACAGCATGCAGACTGTGGGGCTCATCCACACACTAGAACAGTGCCTTAACAGCATGCAGACCGTGGGGCTCATCCACACACTAGAACAGTGCCTTACAGGCATGCAGACCGTGGGGCTCATCCACACACTAGAACAGTGCCTTAACAGCATGCAGACCGTGGGGCTCATCCACACAATAGAACAGTGTCTTAACAGGATGCAGACCGCGGGGCTCATCCACACACTAGAACAGCGCCTTAACAGCATGCAGACTGTGGGGCTCATCCACACACTAGAACAGTGCCTTAACAGCATGCAGACCGTGGGGCTCATCCACACACTAGAACAGTGCCTTACAGGCATGCAGACCGTGGGGCTCATCCACACACTAGAACAGTGCCTTAACAGCATGCAGACCGTGGGGCTCATCCACACACTAGAACAGTGCCTTAACAGCATGCAGACTGTGGGGCTCATCCACACACTAGAACAGTGCCTTAACAGCATGCAGACCGCGGGGCTCATCCACACACTAGAACAGCAGTGTCCATAGCTAATCTTTAATAAGATCTGTTCTTCATTGCCTGACTCTCTCCTGAATGGGTAAGATTCATATTCCATTCATCATGCCACACAGTGCTAGAAACATTTCAACATTATACTTATACCTGGCTCTGACAATCAGTGCCTCAGTGAAATTTGACCTGGTGGTGAATACAGGGAAGTAACACCAGATATATATATATATATATATATATATACACACATACAGTAGCATACAAATTGATTCAAACCCTTGATAACGATGAGCAAAGAAGGCTGCATAAAATAAACAATACAGATATTGAGCTATTTATATTGCATGCTCCAAAAAATGCATACAACATTCAATGTACTTATTTATCCAAAGTGACTCACAAGAGCACATTAACTTGGTGAGAGACTATCGCCAGTGCTATCGAACAGTGAGCTCACAGTCCGATCAATATCGTCGCCGAAGTTTGTGGAGATAATGGCACCCGGCGGTATTGTAGCTGGAGCCACATGTAACATCGTAACGTGACTACTTAGCCAAACCCGCTGCGGTCTGTACGTATAATGGAGTGCCACAGAATTGAACTGCTTCTGCATGTGGTCATGCAGAGGGAATGGCACTCTTGGGCTGGGAGTGATTATTGGTCATGAATGGATTTCCTGTTTTGGCCTCTTTTTTGGGGGGGGGTGTAACTCCCCAGAGATATCGACACACTGCCACTGAACTCTATGCACTTATTGATCCCGTTCTGGTAGAAATATCCGGTCGATTCTTCAACAGTATCTTGAAAGAGGGAGAGAGATTTAATGAAACTTTTTTTTCCTTGTGAAGTGTGTACCGAGCTCTAACTGCATCATCAAGCTCAGTAAAGCCCCATCGGCTTGTTAAAGTCCGAATATACGATATGGAAGTTTGATATGAACGCATATATGATGGCTCTTATATATGAACGCTCTTTACCAAGCCTCTAAACATCCACGACTCTCTTTCACATTGTTCCTTTGACAGATAATGATATAGTTGGGTAGACAGAAATATTTAAGTAGTTGAAACTGTCTCCTCTATTTCTGGTGCTTAAAACTCGTCACGAAGGATAGAAGGCTAGGAAATACGGGAGGGAGGAGAAGAGGGGAGGGAAGGGGAGTCAGAGAGAGAGAGAAAGAGAGAGACAGAGAGAGAGAGAGAGACAGAGAGAGAGAGAGAGAGAGAGGTTTTTTTCTTTCTTGGGTGTTGTTGTTCTCACATGTATTTTTACACATGTAATGTATTTTAACACTTTAACAACACAAGATCACTTGTCATGCAAATAAAACAAATTTGAATTTGAGAGAGAGTTTAAATATACACAGTACTTATTTTCCTAAACTTGTATACATGTACATTACAGTTTGACAAGATTGACTCTATTTCACACCAATACAGTAACCAGAATAGAGAGAGGGAGAGGAGGGGCAGGAAGGTTAGAACAGAACGGGAACACACCAGACCAACAGATGTCAGTGGGCTTCCCTCTTTGTCCACAATCCCCAATAAGAACCTGGTAACAGAAGGCACACAAAACCACCACCGCCCATCGAGCACACGCACCCACGCGATGACAAACCCTGCGTCTACCCTGACAGCCCTGCGCGGCAACCACTCGGCCAAACCCTGGACACCTGTGCACCAGCACCCTGAGCGTGAGGCGAGCAGCACCCAGCTTCTGCCCTGCCTCCATCACACGCGCTTTCACACTGAAACGGTGCGCTCTCTCAGAGAGGACAAACATGAACAACGTGCGCTTTCCCTACTTACAGCTCGACGCCGCGGATTCCGTCGCTTACTGCAACTGTCGCTCACTGCGGCTTGAAAGAGCGCATCCTAAACGCCGGCTCCTCCACCCGCCCCCCCACCACCCCACCCCTCCTCCTCAGTCCTCAGAGCGTTCACGGTCCCGGCTCGCGGTCCCAGGCGCTAAAAGTTACGGTCCCTCGTGGCGTGCTGTTGCTAAGGCAGGACACAAAGGCGCGAGAGAGCGTCTAGACTGTGACCTAGCGTGGGGTGTCAGTGGCTTCCGCGAGTGTCTTAGCGGCGGTGGGAACAGCGGAGGGGAGGGGACGGAGGGGAGGGGAGGGAAGGGGAGGGGAGGGGGGGTGTCACAGCCGCGGCCCCCCAGGCACGCTTCGTCCCCTTTCTTTCTCCCCGTAATCAGGAATGCCCGGCAGCCGCCGCCACAATGGGGCGCTTGTGCCAACGTCACCCTAAAGGCCACCGCAGGGGGGGACCAAACTTCCTTTCAGCGCACGGACTATACAGGAGGAGGCCATTTATCTACACGGCCATCTGTGCGCATGGGGAAGAGAGGGGGAGAGAAGGGAGGGAGGGAGGGAGGGAGAGAGAGAGAGAGAGAGAGAGAGGGAGGAGGGAGGGAGAAAGAGAGAGGGAGAGAGAGGGTGGGAGTGAGAGAGAGAAAGAGAGAGAGAGAGAGAGAAAGAGAGAGGGAGGGGGAGGAGAGAGGGAGGGAGAGAGAGGGAAAGAGAGGGAGAGAGGGAGGGAGAGAGACAGGGAGGCAGAAAGACAGAGGGAGAGAGAGGGTGGGAGTGAGAGAGGGAAAGAGAGAGAGAGAGGGGGAGAGAGATAGAGAGATAATGACATAGATAGAGAGATAATGCGAGAAAGAGAGGCCCCCAGTCATCAAAGAGTCACAAAAGCAGGCTGTCTGAGAGGGATGATGGGAAATAAATGCTTAGCCTGAATAACAGTTTGGTCCCTGGCTGGGTCTGAGCGGAGCCGAGAGGCGGCAGAGCACCCACGGGACGTCTTATCCTCCCCTCAACTTCCTTCCCTTTTCATCTGCCTGTTACATCACCTCCACCAGGGCCTCTCGGTTATCCTCGCCTCCCCCGTTTCCAAAATCGACACGGCCCCTTTCCCACAGAGGAGGGAAATCGATGGCGCATGAAACAAAAGGCCGCCGTTTCGCAGACGGCTGGCGCGTGTGAACACGCCTCCGCGCCTGGCCGCTCGCTCGCTCGCAAAACCGACCCGTGTGCGTGGTCTCCGTCTCAGTCCCCCCCAAAAAGCCCAGGCCCTTCGCTATAATGGGTAAATGAAAGAAACATTTAATCCCTTTTTCTTTTGATTTCCACGTAATGTTGAAAGAATCTCCCCTCTCTTTGGCAACACCTGCAGTCAAACTGGCGGGCAACATGGACTGTCACCATCCTTCGTTTTATATAAACAGGACACGGGTTTATCCTGCCCACCTGTGGCAAACCCGTGGCAACACACCTGTGGCACACACACAGGCAGCGCTGAGCGGAGAGCCTTGACCAGAGACATGTAAATAAAGAGGGGAACGCATAAACAAATGGATATAAACTGCGATTCGTAAGTAACTGTCACCTTAGCATGGCTTCTGTACAGTCGAGATGCAGAGGGAGTCAGAGGCAGAGGATTTGTCCTGAAATCTTCTAAACCCCCTCCCTTCCCCCATCCCTGGGGCAGCACAGCAGGTAGCTAGAGTAAGCGGGGGCCACAGCTGTCGAACGGGGGGCACAAATGAGGGAGCGTGTTAATCACATGTTCCCAACGGAGCACCCCTCCATATATGGCCACCCCCTTCCCTGGCCTCTCCAGAGCAGCACTGCTAGGACTACACTGTAAAGACTACACAGATACTGCTCTGCACAAAAGCATATCTATTTCTGTTATTGTGACTACAGGCTAATCTGTAAGGTTGCCATCATGCTGGTTATAAGCATCCGTAAGCATTCATAACAGCTTACGGCAACTGACACACCTGCAGACTTGCACCGTGTTATGCTGAGGGTTTAAGGGTGGCTTCCCCCCACGTGTGGTGGCTTATAGCAGCAAATACTGTGCGTTATTATATATGCCATTTAGTACTCTTTTATCCAAAGCGGCTTACAGTAGTGAATGTGTACATTTTTCAGTTTATGTGGTTCCAATGGGAATTGAAGCCACAACCCAAGCATTGTCCATGCTCTGCATACTGAGCCACACAGAACACAGTATTTGTGTACAGTATTATTAATGTTTGTGATTGCCAAGACGTGCTTTGAAATGTTCGACGTCCTCATGAATGTTCTTCGTATTCTTCTGGCTACGTGCGGTGGTCAAAGGGAGCCATGCTTTCTTTTTCAGTTGAACAATGAAAGAAAGTGGACTCTTTAAAAACGTACCGTGCGTTTGTGGGCCTGTTCAGCGTTACCGATGTAAGCGTTCTGCACTCCACTGTCAGTGGACAGAGACGGGTTCGGACACAGAGTTGTGCCGACGCAAACGAGCTGTTAAAGAAAAAAAAAAAAGTGAACTAGTTTATTTTTCCTTCATAGTGAAACAGTTCGCTTTATTGGCATGACAGTTATACATGTACGCTGTCAAAGAATATTATTAAACAAAAGTAACAGATGAAGATACCTCTATGAATGGTGATTGAAATAAACTTCAGTTTAATATTTATGTATAAATATATTTATTTATCAGCAGGAGAGCACTGTGCTGTATATTTCTGTATCTCTCCCGCTCCCATTTTCAATGTTCAGTTCAACTTCCTTCAAAATGCTTTATTGGCATGAAATATTTTTATATATTGCTAAAGCTTTACATAGGCGAACATCAAACCATTACAAACATTAAACAAAGCAGTATCAGAGAGCTTTCACGGGTGACAGGTATATTCAGGTGAGAGGTGGGGACAGGTGTTGGAGTTTAGTGTTTGGCTCTAAAACTATTTTTTTTTTTTATAAAAAAAAGAAAACTAAAAAAAAAGCAATGCATCTGATGCTTTAAAAAACAACAACATTGTAATAGTGCTTTTTGTCATGTCCCTAAAAATTAAACACACATATAAATGACATTTGTAGTAATAAACACAACCAAATAAATAAATTTTTCACGACAACAAACTTGTTACTAATACATTTTTTCCGCTGTCTCACGAGGTTCTTCCACTGTCCCTCGGGTTATGGCAGACCGTTGCATATTTTGCTGACAATTTTGTGAAGCTCCCTTTCCCTTCCTCTCTCTCTCTCTCTAAACAACATATGGAAGGCGAGGACACATTCTTTCTATCCACACAGAACACATAACACAGAACACATACATAAGAATGTGAGTCCGTTGGGCGCCGCTCCGTCAGAATGCGCGCGACCACATTCCGGCATGGCCCCGCTCTCTCACCCACACCCCTCGAACCTGTCACCCCGATCCCCTCCCCACTTCCAGCGAGACGCAGCTGAATCGGAACATTCTCTTCGAATCAGGAGCCGTACTCTCCCTTTTCCAGATTCCTGACAGACTCCCCATCGACGCAGGCGCAATGCAAATGCTTTCTTCGTAAATGATAATGATCTAGGCTACTGTGAACAATGTGGAAAATTTGCACGAGCTAAAGACTCGAGAGATATCAATTAAAATATCCATATAGAAATATCCATTCACGGAAGTATGGAAAGTACTTTTTTTTTTTTTTTTTTTTTTACAAATTGAAAATTAATTAATGTTTGTGCACAACGCTGACAAAGAATCTATAAAGGAACAAACAGTATGATTCAATGTGCCGTACGACAAGTGCATTATTTCTATGGCTGTACGCTTTGTAGAATTGTATCAACATTTACAAGTCACAATTAACCCAGCACGTGCGGTGTTCTCAATAATAATTATGTACAATAATTGTATTAATATGTACGAGACAAAATAAAGATGGCAGTATTCAAACACGTCACATGCATCCGCAGGGCATTTAAGGGGCACGGAGGGAATGCGTGGGCCTAAGCCTTTTGTTGCAATGCCACAATTAGGAGATAAAGACGAAGCAGCGAGATAAATCAAATGACCGCTCTCCCCCAGCTGTGTTATACTTGGCAGTGTAAGGATACCCTAACCAAACCTGTTTATACGGGAGTCTCCTACCTCCTATCTGTTACTTTTTGGTCCACGTTCAGACGAATAACGGTCATATTAAACAACACGTCAAAATAAAGCAGACACATTTTCATCTTAAAATAATAATTTATAAATACTTTGTCATTTATGATAGCTCTGTAAACTGCCGTGTTCTGTTGTTCGGTGATTCATTTGCGTGTTGACATTATAGCGGCCCTTTCCCGACTCTACACTGCGGCGTTCATTACCAGAGAAGACCACACGGCGGCGACATTGAGCATGTCTTACTTTCTGGAGAAGATATTTAACATTAAAACCTCCCTGGAATTTGGTACTGACAGAAAAATGAGTAATGCTTTTACGTGTCATTTCAGGTTAATTCCATCATGCAGGACTGGAGTAGTGTCTGCCCTGATAACAAACAAGAGCTGTGCACTTTAAGAATTTTATATTGAGAATATGTGGAGAAAAAACACAGTGTCACAGTGTCACTACAAACTCTTTAATTGTGGAAAAAAGTGTAAACATTTTCAGGATATGTGGCCCCAGTGGGAATTGAACCCACAACCTGTGCTCTACCAACTGAGCCACAGAGAACCACAGTCGGTATATCCCAGCACAGGTGAGGCCAGACGCGCCGCCTCCAGGTGGTAGCACAGGTGAGCGTGGAGATGTACAGGTGATAGAACCTCAACAAAACGCTGATCTGCACATGACACTTAGCAGAATGCAAATCTAATTAAATGGAATTCAGCGTGTGCATTTAAGGGTCAGCTGTAAATAATGTAACGTGTATAACAGTTTCGTCTGTTTGGAGATTGTTCTAAGTTGAAATAAACGGGCAAGCAGGAGGAGAAGAGTACGCTCACCGTAGCACACTGAGCTGCAACACTGATTGGTTGAGCGGCCATCGCTGGGTTTCCATTGCACCCCTGAATCCCACCATTAAATTAGAAGAAAACACTGAAGTACCGTCAAGCATTAACCGAGATACCGAGAGTTCCCATCTGTAAAAAAAGAAGAAGAAAAAAAGAAAGGTAAATAAGTCTCGCATATGGAGCATTGGCCAGACAGGAAATGTCTCGAGACACCGCTGCAATGCTTTATGGGAAATTTAACTAATAACCAATATCTCTGGATACACCCCAGAGGCCTCCCCCCTTAATTTATGAGCAAGATCCGCTTGCCCTTTTAGCTCCATGAGGCTAATCACAATTTATGGGGCTCGATGGGCAATATCAAGCCTACGTACTTAAGTGGCTTCCTCATTTAGACCCCTATGGACAACGGCATCCATCAGCTTCAGACTCCAAAAGGTCAGGGAATTGGGTGGAGACGCCCCCACAACATCCAGCCACAGCACTCAGACAAAGGCAGAGGAGCCCAGAGATTAATGGATCCAGTCTGACCCATGCAGGGAACTACGGCAAATTAATAGCGCTACTCCCTTCCACACTTTTATGGCGAGTAATTGCCCTTCCCGGTGT
>JAINUG010000136.1:2573129-2595629 GCA_029706075.1 Aldrovandia affinis | reverse complement strand
TTCATAACACCTTCATAAACAATACATAAGCTTTTATAATAAATAAAAAAAAGATCATAAGTGTCATAACTCATATCATGAGTAACATTACAACAATATGCCAAAGTCACGGCAACATCAGTTATAATATAAAAACGTTGACACAATGCTCTCGACTCAATGAAACGATGGCATAACGGTTGGCGTTTTAAGTGAACGTTCTGATGTTTTAATGAACGTTTATGAAGCCATAACAATGGTTCGCCTTTGAAAGACTTGTGCTGCTCTTTGTGTAGAAAGCGTCAAACATTTTAAGCATCCCACCGATTCTTCCTCTATGGCCATGATTATTAACGTTTGTGTTTCTGTTACGTTGTCCATGCCCCAGTTCTCCCCGACTCATTAGATAAACGTGTGGTACCTTGTGCTGAGTGACCCAGCTCGCTGAGGGGCGCGGTCCAGTGCGGGAAGGAGAGAGGGACTGTGCAACTCCCCGCCCCACGACGGACGCTGTGTCGCCGCGCCAGCCGCCCTCCCGCCCTCTCGTCCTCACCCTCAGCGACTGTGTGTCAACAGGATGCCTTTCGGAGGAGGAAACAAGTGCGGCTGCTGCCAGAAGACTGTGTACTTTGCGGAGGAGGTCCAGTGCGAGGGGCGGAGCTTCCACAAGTCCTGCTTCCTGTGCAGTGAGTAACGGGGCGGAGGGTCGCCCGTCCCGCCCATGATCCGTCACAGCGGCTGACAACAGCTGATTGATTGAATTCATTTGAAAGTTTAAAAGATGCAGTTAACTGCCAAAATCGAAGAAACACTTGAGTAAATGAAGGATTCTGGTGACTCTGTTATGGTGTGGGTGCACTTTCCTGGCATGGTTTAGGTCCACTTAATCCCTTAGAGGGAAAGGTAAACAGCAATACATACAAAGCCGTTCTGAGTGATCTCCTTCATCCTATGGTGAAGTATTTCTATCCTGATGGGAGTGGTCTCTTCCAGGATGACAATGCTCCCATCCACAGGGCATGAGTGGTCACTGAATGGTTTGATGAGCATGAAAATGATGCAAACCATATGCCACAGCCATCTCAGTCACCAGATCTCAAGCTGTTTGAGCACTTATGAGAGATTCTGGTGCGGCGTGGGAGACAGTGTTTCCACCACTATCAACAAAACACCAAATGATGGAAATTCTCATGGAAGAATGGTGTTGCATCCCTCCAATTTGAGTTCTAGACACTTGTAGAATCTATGCCAAGGTGCACCAAAGCTGTTCTGGTGGCTCGTGGTGGCCCAACGCCCTATTAAGACACTTTATGTTGGTGTTTCCTTTTTTTAGCACCTGTATTTTAGACAAATAAAATAATAACAAAATAATTTCAAGGGACAGCTCAATGACACTTCAATGATGTGCATTGATCTTTAGGCCTGGAATCAATCAACAGCATTGAATTCAAAATGTCCAAGTTCCAAGAAGTCCTCAGCTTAATCCCAAACTCTGTTCAGTTCAGAAATCACCAGAATTAACTTAACACGTTGGGTTTGCAAAGAGGAAAAAAAACAAAAACGTTCTATTTAATTCATTTATCAAAATGAAGACCTAATGTTGATTGAATCAGAACTTAATGTGGCATTGGAGCTAGTGCTGTAGTTAATGATATGTTTTGCCTAACGTATGAATATCCTGAAAACATATTCTGTCCATCAGCCACAGGGTGAACACAGATTTGCATATAAAATAGATGAGGTATTCGATTGCTTTGACACATTAGCACAGACCCAAATCCAATGAGTTCTTATTGCCTATTATTATTACCGTGTAAATAGTTTTATTTATCTTATTAGAACACTCCCTTTTGTTCTTATATATCATGAATGATCCTAAAATGGTGAAATAATATGAATGCCTAATTTTAGAAAAATATCAATTGTCAGGTGAAAACCTGCAAATGTACTGAAATTAGCTACAGCTGCATTTAAAAAGCTTGAAGATGAAAATGTGAAGTCACAAATAAGGTGGCCAGCTGATACAGTTCAAACAAACATTCAACACACACAAAATGTACACTCTAATAAATGTGGGTCATTAAAATAAACAGTAAATTACTGGCTAAGCTACAGATACCATGGGGATGTTGTGACTCCACTAGTAAACCTGTTCTGGAGCAGCCATGTAGTACAGCCATAAAGGATCACAGTTAGTTACTGGAGGGTTCAAAACTTGTCCAGGTGGGGCACCTCTGTCGTGCCCTTGGGCCTGTTGCCAAACCTGAATTTCCCCAGAAAATGTGCTACTGCATAACAATATAACGTGTACATCAGGAGCTGTGTAAACCCGCCTGTGTAAATAAGCCCACGGGTATTGGAGTGTCATGTTAGCACACAGGCCAACTCCTTCCTCGCTCGTCATTTGGCGCCCCCTGCTGCCCAAAAGCAGTAATCGCAGACAATAAAATTGCCTTATTCGACCATTTTTGGTCTTGGTGTCGTGGTGGTATGCAAGGTATTTCACTGCAGGATATCAGAACAAAGAAGATCTTTGAAAGAAAAGTATCTTTAGTACTGACGTCAGTATTAAGGCTTTGTGTTCTGAGAGGATTAATATGAACTAGTATACTATTCATTTATATGTTACATCCTTTTCCATCCTTAAGAACACATATTTAAAACAGTTCACTGCATTACCTTGGTGTCCTACAGTAACAAAATGGTGTAGTTCCTGAGTTCAAAACCAGAATATAGAAGTGTAACCAGAAACCCACAAGGCATCATTTCCTTCTTTCTAAATGACTAAGTGTTTTCATTGAGCTGGGCATAAAAACAAACATATACAGTATGTATTTTATGTATTATTTACAAATATATACAGTATATACACACTCTCAATAACTTGCTACGTTTCTAAAAAGGATTATGAGGACACAAATGGTGTGCAGCAGTCACGGTGGTCGAGATTTCCCCCACAGGATCGTGTTTATTGCTGAAAACTGGAAGCTGAACGTTCCGACATAATTCACAGGGGTGTTTTGGAATGTGACTGCCCATATTTGGTGACGCAGGGCTAAATGAGATTCTGAGCTCATCTTCCTTATAAGGCAGGGTAGTTATTGGCTCGGAATGCTCTGGACTCGAGTGTTCCGTTGCGTTTACCCTCGGCAACGCCGATTTCTGAGCAGTTCTCAATGAGGTCATGCAAAGCGCCCACTCACTAGGCCCTGATCCCAGATCAGAGTTTCTGTGGGGGAGCACAAGACAGGCCACCCTAACCCAGACTCTACTGATCCTAGATCAGCACATCCAAACTAACATCATCTGTCCACACTTTTTGAGAAATTGACCAGGAACTGATTTTATACATAGGCGTAACGAATGAGGGGGACAGGGTGTAGTCATATCTGTCCCCCCCAATAATTTGTAGATATAAACGATTCCCTTTCATTATCCCCCCGCCCTAATATTTAATATGTGGTTACACCTTGATTCTATATTTCTTTGCCAAAGCTACACAAAGCCCTTGATTTTTTTCCCTGCCATATAATTTTCAAATGTTTAATCTCACTTTGTTCAGGTCATTGCCTTTATTTTCAATCATTAGAAGAACAAATTATGGGGACGTCGGATATTGTAGCGGTCTAACGCACCCGAACGTGGCTGGTCCGTTATGAGTGTGGCTGCCTATCAGGGATGTGGTTCGAAACCCGTCTGTGCAGACTGGCCTTGGCCGTTAGTCCCGACTGGGGGCGGCATTTGACTGTCCGCCCCAGGGGGGGGAGGGTGAGCTGGCATGAGTTCGTCGAGGAGCGGAAGGGCGTCCGTGGTCGGGTTCCGTCTCAGAGGAGGTGGATCCGCCGGCCCAGGAAATGAGCTCATAAGGCGGAGGACTTGTGGGAGAAGGCGAATTGAGATAAATAAATAGAGGGTAAATTGGCAACCAAATTGGGAGAAAACAGGGAAAAAATTAGAAACTCAACTTCTTGCTTTGTACAGTCTATAACTGTATCCAAATAAGGTGTAAAGTTTTGTAAATTCTCAACATTGACTGGTGTGACAGAACAGAAATTTTGTGTAAACGACTAAAAAACTAAAAACAAACACTGGCTTTAAGTTCAAGGTCAAGCAGGAAGATAGAATGGCCCTCTAACCATTTGAAATAAAAGTCAGAAAACTGATGCCCCAAAAAAACATATACATCTCAAACTTTAAAAAAGGATTAAGATTCATCTTAAGATTAATCTCTTATATCATAATATATGTCATTCAGTCATTTATCCAAAGCGACTTACAGTAGCAAATGCATACATTTTTTTAGTATATGTTGCCCCAATGGGAATCAAACCCACAACCTAAGCATTGTCAGTGCCATGCTCTACCTACTAAGCCACACAGAACCACCAATCTTACTTTAGGATTTGTAACTTAAAAGGACGTGACATTAACTGAGTGTTCAGCATTAATAAACTGGTCTCTGACCCTCCCCCGTGTGTACACCAGATGATACTGTACACTGCACTGTCTGGTTTTCTGCTCTCTGGCCAGTGTGTCCGATCTCACCCCCGCTCTGCGCTGGTTTCAGTGGTGTGCAAGAAGAACCTGGACAGCACAACCGTGGCGGTGCACATGGACGAGATCTACTGCAAGGCGTGCTACGGCAAGAAGCACGGGCCGAAGGGCTACGGCTACGGCGGAGGAGCGGGGACCCTGAGCATGGACAAGGGGGAGTCCCTGGGCATCACGCACGACGAGTGAGACCTCATTTTTCATTCATTTTCATTTTAGCCATTTAGCAGACGCTCTTATCCAGAGCGACTTACACAGCTTACATTTCTTTACATATAATCCATTTATACAGCTTTTATACATATTTTACTGAAGCAATTCAGGTTAAGTACCTTGCTCAAGGGTACAACGGCAGTGCCCCATCTGGGAATTGAACCTGCAACCTCTGAGTTACAAGCCCAGCTCCCTAACCATTATACCACACTGCCAGCCCCATCACATCAGGGCCCGTACCTGTACAGTGCCTCCGGGCAGGAGTGCTGATCGAAAATAAATCGGGACCTAGATTTCAAAATGATACCTAGACTCTTGCCAGCAGCCCTGCAGGGTGACGCATAATTGGCGGTATCGTCGCCCAGGGAGGGAGGGATACGGTCAGCCAGTTTGTCCATGTCTCGTTGCTCACCAGTGACCTCTGCTGGCCATTTGGGTCTGCTGGTATAAAGCTGCACATGAAGTGAGCGCGGCTTAGAATACAATTAGGCATTCCAGGTTGGGAGAAAAAGGGGAAAAACATAAATACACATTTTGTAGAGCACCTTGCATACAAGGGAACAAGCAATGTTCTTCACGGTGGAATAAAAAACACTGTCAATCCAGTAATTATATAATCAACAATGTCCACAAAATACTACTAAAACTACTACGTTTTTACTTGTTAAATAAATGAGAGCACCTGTTAACCAGCTACTAATGCAGATTCTCAGTCACCGATTGGTCTCCCTCCCTCTCGTCCTCAGACAAGAGCCGCATCGCCCCACCAACAACCCCAACACCTCCAAGTTTGCGCAGAAGTTTGGCAGCTCTGAGGTGTGTCCCCGGTGCAGCAAGTCCGTCTACGCGGCCGAGAAGGTGGTGGGAGCTGGGAGCGTAAGTACCCAAGACAATGAACCTCTTTTACCTTAGTCTAAGAACCAAAGACAATGAAATGCTTTTACCTTAAGTCGGCTTGAAAAAAAGGGTGATAGCTTTTTGATTTACACTTCAGGATTTCTGAAGTATTTTATCTGGCTACTTTCATTAGCTGGCTGTTAGATCACTCACCACTAAGGAGCTGTGTAAATCCCTGCAGTGTGCTTAGCATGCTTTTATGGAAATGGAGGGCCAAGTTAACAGTTTTAGTTGGAGGTTTGAGTTTTAGCCTGGAAAATGCTGAAACAAACCAAGAATCACACACCCTCTGGGTACTCCACCTGCATTGGAGCATCTGGAAAGTTAAGTTACAGTTTGTGAGTTTGGTTTCCTGGAATATGATTGGATCTGGTCTTAGCCAGTATCATGTCATTACGGCTTGAATCGCCACCTCCAATTGGACCCCTACCACACAAGGTCATGATTCGTCAGAAGTAACTGACCATTGGTTCATTAGCACATCCGCTGGAAGTTGGGCAGACTGTGTCACCCACATGACATCACCGATGCGATGTGTCTGACTGTCACACATTGGCAACAATAGCTGAACCCCCGCCCTGACTCATGCACGGTGACTCAGGTTTCCCCCGGTGTTGGGCGAGAGACAATGTTTACCTTCCCCAGGCAGGGTGTAAATGAGATAGTGAGAATGTGTTAGATGCCTGCACCCCCCCGCTCTGTGAGTGACAGCGAGCTCCCCTCTCTCCCTCCCCAGGCCTGGCACAAGACTTGCTTCCGCTGCGCCAAATGTGGCAAGGGACTGGAGTCAACCACCCTGGCCGACAAGGATGGAGAAATCTACTGCAAAGGTATGAGAAATTGTGAAAATCTATCAAATAAAATACAAAAAAATAAAATATTGAAAGGTGCACAATACTGATAGAAATAGAAAATACTGAATCAATTCAAGTTAAAGTTGAGGTTTTTTTATGGCAGTGCCTCCAGACTTGATGTGTTTAGAGCACACATTTTTCCAGATGTTAAATGATAATAAAGTGTCCCAGCCACAGCAGGGCCTTATCTCACTGTGCACACTGACCTTTTTCTCAGAGGCCCTTTGTCACTTTGGCCCTAACGCCGTTGTTGCTGCGTTCACAGGCTGCTACGCCAAGAACTTCGGTCCCAAGGGCTTCGGGTTCGGCCAGGGCGCGGGGGCGCTGGCGCACGCCCAGTAGGGGGACAGACCGGAGCGTGGAGGACGTCTGAGGGGGGGGGGGGGCGTATTCCTGTGTCCTCTAATCACTTCATGACAGCAGCAGACCTGCTAAGGGCTGAAGAGATGTGCGTCACCAGGGTGGACCTGTCGGCTCTTAAGGAAAGAACCCAGGCGATTTTGGCTCCTGACACACTCTGGCTCTTAAAGGGGAAGGATACCACTCCATTAGCAAGTGCAGGGACACCAAAAAAGATTACTTTGGACTAAAGATAAATTACTTTCATTCAATTAACCTGACAGAAAATGTACGCCGGTAAAAGGCATCTCGAAATTACGTTTTGTGCTGTATGTTCCTGGACTTCCTGTTCCTGTCTTTAGCTGTCTTTAGCTTTAGAAAAAAAAATACAAGGAATTTTCTCAATTCTCATTCCCAGATTTTTCCATTTAAGGGAGTGACAAGGAGGGACACTGTACACTGCATGGATGGCTGGATGGGAAACCACAGTGTAGCTGCTTTCCAAACCACTCCCTTGCCCCCTCACCCCCTACACCCTATTCCCTACACGGGGTTGCCTTGGGGACTAGACCACAGAGTGAACACTACGGATTGTAAAACCCCAAACATGGCGACAGCATGCATAAGGGCACTCACACAGCACTGACTACACATCACTGCCTTCGCTTCCTGGCCTGAGCACTACTCTGCTTGCAACACACACAAAAACAGAGATACTACAGTATATCCCAGGGGTGCTTTCATACGCAACAATTGTTTTCCATAGACAGCTCAATATTTAGAATAGACCTAAAAATCTCTTGATGTACCACTTCATATGTACGAGTGCTTGGAAATACATCATGTCATTGTGATTGCAATTAATATGTCAATGAACACCCAAGTACAATGGGTACTGTGCATATAATGTATTAATGGCTCAATAAAATTGCAATGTGTAATAAATAAACTGGCAACGCCAGGCTGTGTGAGGACATAGATTACGTAATGGCCTATCTATAGACGCACAGTACAGTACTGTGTTTATGGGCGTCAGTTCCTGAAACTACCTTTGAAAGATCCTCCGGTGCACATTGTCATTCCTCGCATAGCATCATGGTGCAATGAAATTCATTCACACGGGATACACGGGCACAGACGCTATGCAAAACATGCTGAATATGTTGAATTGCTTAGGCACGCTCTAATGCATTCACCCTCACTCGAAAGGACAACGGCATTTTATTCTCACGGTAAGATGTTGTTGTTTCCGCTTGTCAAGCCATTTATTTTAAATATATATATATATATATATATATATACCCCACTGTATACTGAAAAATGTATGCATTCACTACTGTAAGTCACTTTGGATAAAAGCGTCTGCTAAATGGCATATATATATATATATATATATATATCTATATATATATATATATAGATAGATATATACACACACAAAGAATGCATTGGGAATGAGGTACTTTCCTGGGCATAATTTGAGCGCATACAGATGTGCTTTTGATAATGAAACCATGGGCCACTGAGGCACAGAGAGAGAGAAAGAGAGCTTATCTCCCTCTCTCTGCATGCGTGACAGGCCCATATTGTACACTTACAGGGCTGTGGTGTCAACAGGAAGTAGTGACAGGGGTGGGAGGGTGGGGGATTCATTCCATCGAGGGCCAACTGCATGCAGGGTTTTTTTGCAACCAATGCGCCAGGTGATTTCAATGGGTCCCTCTCGTTTGTTGAAATCGCCTGGTGTACTGAGCTACTGTAGTGATATGGGGAAATGTTCCCACCAGTGCCTGTGTTTGGACACCTGTCTGTCTGACTGAATTGGGAGGGGGTTGACAGATTCCAGGAGCCACAGAATATTCAAACCGGATGTAAGCCTAGCACACACAGTTGGGGTCAACGTTATTTCAAGTCAGTCAATGATTCGACATTCAATTACTTGAATTTAAAGTCAATTGAACAATGCACATTACAAAAAGAGGGCATTCTTTTTCAATTTCAGTGGATATCCTGAATTGAAATGGAGTTGACCCCAAACCCTGCTAGCTCTTTCTTAACTCTGCGAGAAGTTAAAATGTACAATGAACAAAAATGTTTTCACAGACCAGAGGGTGAAAGCGTGTATAAGAATCGCTAACTATTGAAAGTCCACCTCTATTGGTGATAAAATAAGCATTAAAAAAAACCATCTTTCATTTTCTAAAGGGTCATTTTGATCAGTCGTACAGAAGACACGTGTAAAAGGGACTGACAAGAGTAACCACCGATTAGAAAATAATTTCTAAAATCAACACCGTGTCATTGTCACGGCCTTCCGGTGCGGGTTCGTGCTATGCACTACTCCCATTTCCTCGGTATGCTCGTTCTCCGAAATGCATTCAACCACAGGCGCATTTCTGAGTCAGCCATATCCTCACATAAAGGTCAGCATTTCTGGCAGATTATTTTACTTAAAAAGTCCCTGCTGGAAAAAAACAGATAAAGTTTTTGATTTTCTAGCGCTCTCTAGTGGATATGACATAGAACTGCATTTAAAAAGACACTGGTTGCATCACCTGACTTCCAGGGAGTAAAGATGGACAGAAATTACCCACCTGACCCTAAATTCCAGGCCAGTCCAGTTTCCTCAGCATGTATACATTTCCTTGTACTCTCCAGCATCCTAAAAATCAACCTTAACGTCCTTCACGTTTGTAAAAGTACTAGAATGTCAGACCAGGAATTTTCCCAGAGTTTAATTTTCAAACACTGGTTGTCAATTAACAACAAAGTTAAAGTTTTATCTTAAGAAAACTCCAAGCAGAATAAATATGTTAAATGACAATGACACCATCGAGCATTTACAGTTTTCCCATACAGTAAAGTGGCCCTACTGCAGGCTCCACTAAGCGAGCTTATATCGACTCCATGACATCACCCGTGGGGGCTCGAAGTTCTTTTTGACGTTTTGCAAGTTTCCATGGTAACTAATTCATGAAAGCTGGTGACTTATTGTCAAACACTGACGAAGACCAGATGTGGTCGAAATGCTGTCCTCACAGCAGAAAAGGAAAAAATAAAAAATAAATCACACTTGGGAACAAAAGGCCTTGTGAAGGTATTTTCTTCCTTTCGCATTCATCTTTATTACCAAACACCTGCAAAATATTATGGTTGTGCGTATGCCTCTCCGAGACTCTTATTGTCCAACACTACTATTTTTGAAACTATCTTTGACCATTGATGTTTTGTTGTGCCCCCCACCTCCAGGGATTAAATATGAATGAATAATAGTTGGACATTTTGCTTCAGCAAACTAATAATTATGATTAGGACCATTAGCGTTGTGTGATATGATTCTCTCTGAGGATTTGCACGCTGCATGTCTAAAGACATAAGGAGGACTGTAGCTACATCACATCAAATGGCAGACAATAAATAAAGATGAACTCGGACAAATACATTACAACAATGAAGGAGAACGCTGGGAGATTATTAAAATTGAAAATAAATATTGCCTACGTCTTTTGTTTTAACCTCTTTTTTTCTATTTCTGCAACACCCACACGTCAGCTGAAATGAACCGAATCATTAAACTGTTCTGCAGACGTTTCCTGCCAATGTCCAGTCGACTGTAAGTGAGAGACGTTCACAGAAAGTTAACGATTATCTCTGTCCGCAGTTTTTCTCGACAGCTCTGAAGTTCCTGCCAAGGAAACGGGACTGGAATGGAACATTACACTTTATTATTGAACAATGTTGTGCCAAAGCTTAAATCCTCAGGGCAGTGTTGGCCTACATCTACTGTACTGACCACATGTCTTTAAAATATTAGATTTAGAATACGCAATTTGCTTGAATGACATTTTATACAGTACATGCAGCCCTGGTATTATATGATACATTTTCAGTCCCACAACATAATTGAAGTCTCAACGTGTTTTATGAAGAGCATTAGTATCGAAGCTGCATGAGAGAGGAAGACGTTGTACAAACGCACACCTATTTATATGACTATAGCTGATTGGTATATGTTGCGGTTTTAAAAAATACCTTTATTTGCGTAAATGCACACAGGTGTATGTGTTTTTCCATATGCATGATTTCCTTCTGTTACTTAATGCTCAACATGAAAATGTAAAGAAAATAACATTCTCAAACAAGCAAACAAGCACACACACACACACACACACACACACACACACACACACACACCTCCCATGTCTTATAGCTGGACAAGCCTCCCTCATTGCAGCTCTGTTGCGGGAGAAAAACCAGATACAACACTAATCCATTATTTTACAAAAAAATTCCATGAAAGGTCTTCCTGGTGGAATTAATAGAATCTATTAATAGAATCTCTCATTTGGGATATGAACATGAACCTTTTGAATGTTAACATTTTTCAGAAACCTTACTCAATAAGAGGGCCAATGTTTTTTTTCTTCCCCTATTAGCCAAACAATCCAGCAGACAAACTCCAGAAATAGCCCTTCGTCCACAGGCTAATTTTGATCATGTGACCAGAGGGCAACTTTGCCATGGCAGGCGTCCCTGTATTCACAGCGACCTCAGCCAGTTCCTCTAAAGTCACAGCAGGTCAGTGTCTGCCATGGATTGCATTCCTCAGGAACTGCTTGCTGCCCATCTTGGTTGTTTGTCTCCAGACGCCACTCCCAGACATATGTGCAGAGTTACCTTAGTTCCTGCCTGGCTACATTGTGCGCCCTGTGTGTTGAAGAAAATAGTCCAGTATGTATTTTGTATTTTATCAATACGTGTGTTATTTTGGGCAAGCAACATTTGAAAGTGGATATTGCTTTTATACATTTCTCACACAAAATATAATATCTCCATGCAAATATATATATAGAGCTATATATCCTGAGTACACGCCCAAAGCTTTCATTTTCTTCACGCCTCACATTTGTACTGATAAATGTATTCACTGACAAATATGAACGAACAGCAACACTACCCAGAATTATAACCATCGGCCTGATGTCCACACTTCCTTTCAGATTTAACATCTTTATTAAATACTTGACAGACTTATGTCACAAGTATTTGCTGAAAAAATCTCGAAATTACTCAGTCTAGGGTGTACACGATGCATGTGAACATAACAAAATTAGCACACTAGCCTAATGTTAGTAATGTACATGAGGCTGGCGTCATGCTTTTTTTTTTTCTTGATGCGGGAGATATGTTCGGTATGTCTATGACTAATGCCACCATGACTGAATTCAGCGGCAGAACGTTTTAGAAAACCTTCGATCAGCACGAACTTCAAACTTCAAAGCGTCGACCTTGGTTCGTGCCCGAAGAGGTGACACGCAGCGTCCGTCAAGTAGCTTTAACATTTAGGAAACAACTGACGTGCCCTTTCGCTTTTCCGCTGCTGGGCACATGCGCGACAAGCCGTCAGTCATGTGGGCATGTTTTTTTTTTGTGAATGAGTATCAGCTGTCGGACTGACAGTCAGCAGTAAATTGAATCCAGGGAGAAGTGTGGCGTTAAACATAGGACTAGATTGCGTGACATCACAGGCCGGGGCTGGACTGGCTGTCAGGCTATGACAAGGAGAAGGGGGAGGGAACCCTCTTCGCTGGGCAAGTACAAACATATCCAGGGGACCGGGGCTATCGGCAACGCTGTTCAGCCTCTTGCAAATTACGATAAATTTGGAATTAAGATTCAACCTGGGACGTAGTGTAGTGTTCAGAACAGAAGCGAACCGGCAATTAAAGTTAAGAACAACCGAAAAAGAACACATCTGTGCTGTGCAGCTAGCCGAACCTTCAAAGAGCGAAAATACCATCGCCATCATCGGCAACAAAGCTAAAGACGGGAGGACGTTTCCCATCAGCGGTCTGGTTTACATCTGGGGAAAGCCGTTCAATGGATGCAGATGTTTCGAGGGCTCCGGAGACGAACGCAAACTGACACCGACCAGTGAGAAAGAGACGGCGCGGTCCATTCTTTGCACACACAAAAAGAAGCCCGGATAACCGTTCTGGAAAGATGAACCCACAGAAAGTGATGAAAGAGGGACTGCTGGAGAAGAGAAGCAACGGTCTGCTGCAGCTGTGGAAGAAGAAACGCTGCGTTTTGACGGAAGATGGACTCCGCTTGTATGAATGGAAACGTAGCGGCGGCGGCGGCGCTACTGGGTTCGGCTCCAAAGCGAAGGAGCTCCGCTTCGAACGGATGGCCACGGTGGACTGCGTCGAGTACAAGCGTGGAGTGGTCTACTTCACCGTTGTCATGGCAGGGGGGAAAGAGATCGACTTCAGGTGCCAGCAAGAGGGGACAGCCTGGAACGCGGAGATAGCGCTCGCCCTGGTGCGGTTTAAAAACCTCCTCGCCGTGCAGACGGGAAGGACGAGGCATCTGTCACATCTGGGCAGCACCGGGGAGGACGATGCGCCCGATTCGTGATGGAGGGAGAAGTTATTTTTGTTGAAGGTACATGCGTGTCATTTTTTATTGTATTGTTCTTGTCCGTTGCCAGTCCAGTGGTTGTGTAACTGTATGGTGTAATTATGTCGTCGCCCCCCCCCTCCTCTCCTCCCTCCAACAGATGTTGCAGGGTTCTCATGGAATTTCCACAAATAAATCCGTGATATATCAACATAGGCTACTACAGAGAAATCGTGCTGCTTCGATATGTCTTTTCAGTTAAAAAAATACGTTTTCGGGGAGGTCCGAACAGATAAAGAGACCCTTTGTGGTCCATTCTAATTACACAACGTTAAAAAGAACCCTCCTCCTTCCCTGGGGAATTAATTATACAGCGCGTTCCAAAAACATCTGTTTTCCATTTGCGAGCTAGTAGCGTTTTGCCTTCGAAGGTTGGCATAACAGGGCATTTTAAAATGAACTCCACATGCAGACTCTGAGTTATGAAATATGTAGGCTAAAGTTACCCAGCAGAGCCAAACGTTAAGCGAATGAGTTTAACAAATCGTCTCCCGGAATCGAACAAATAATCTTAGCTTTTTTGTGCTGAAAACACGCTGCTGAAAATGAGTTAATTGCACGTTGTTTTGTTTTTTATTATTTTACATTGAGATCAACTGTGTGTGTGCGTGTATATATATATAAAGATATTATTTCTATGTTGTCTTTGAATTTGTTCGTAGGCGAATATGTGACCCATTGTTTGCAAACCAAATTCCGCAAAAAGCGAAGTTCATTCATTCATTCACTAGTGCAAAGCGACAAGAGTAAGATAGCCTAATGGTTTCGGATGTGATTAAACAAAACCATACGAACAATGCGAATCGTTTATCACCTAGACGCCTCCGCAAACCCCACTTGAGCCGCCTCGAACGGAGGCATGTGACGCGTGTCAGTCACCAACGTGGTGCACGGACATGGAACTCGGGAGCCACATGTTTGAGGCATGAGCGCATGGCAAGAGAATGCGAGAGGGGACTTCCTTATCAATGTCCTTTCGCGAAGGAAAACAAGCCGTCTCACTTTCAAAGCAAACTTGGAATACTTTTCCCTGCCGAATTACATCTATTTCACCTTGGCGTGTTTTTTGTTTGTTTTTGCAGACACAGTCTAAGGTGGTGGACTTTGTTATATACTGGCATTTGTAAATATGGCCAGAAAGCTCCTAACGTTTCAAATATAGCCACGTTGCCATTCACACGCAATGCACTGAAGCCACAGTTCTGAGATGGATATCTTTTCTCATCTTTTCAAGTCCCTGTTTACAATGTAAGCCACTAATCCTATTGCATGTTTTCAAAGATATGCAGGGCTTGAGATGGATACATAAATAACCCTCCTCTTTGGTTTCTCATGCTCTTCACTGAATTCAGGCAACTGTGCCCCCCCCCGTTTTCCAAAAATACAATTTACAGGATTTGCCTGGAATCCTTCCAATCACGGCGCCATTTTATGATGTTGCATGAGTCACTGTTATTCTGGAAATGTCAAATGCAGCTGTGTTCATTGCCAGGAAAGGCCTCAATCCAGCCACATATGTTATGCATCCAGCACTTCTGCTCCTCTGTAAAATTCCACGGTGTGAATAATTTGACGTGACTTCTGTATTCCCTAGACTTTTCCCACCCTGGACTTGGAATGGGACCTTCGAGCTTGAGAGCATGGACAGAGGAAACGGGAATCATGGACGTTCGGCTGATTCACATGGTATATCACATTTCCTGGCCTCTGGCTCTGAAGATTCAAACTGAAATGCAACAGAGCCCCGGCCAGACCCCTGCTTGTTTGTTTCGTGTCCGTCCACACCCTGTTGCTGCTGGAAGCTGGCCCGGCGACGCTAAGCTCCTCTGGGTTCCCCGGCACGGGGGACTGGACCGGACTCCACGGGCTTCTGTCAAAAGTGTGTGAGGACTCCCAGGGTGCATTGCTGGAAAAGCAGAGACAACCAATAGGTGGTGACTAGAGACTTGTCGATGTCCGCTTTGTACAGTAAACAGTATTTTAGCTGCAGATATGAGTTAATTCGCTTAGCCTACGGCGGAATGGGTTTTGCTTTGTGTCCTGGCGCCAGTGCGAGCGAAAGGCCACGCGCCCTCTCTGTATCACTTCCCCCATGTACAACGTTTCATTTAATAAAAGCTTGAGGCTGTATATATCCCATCGTATCCTCTCCGTCCTTGAGTTGGTTGGGAGCCACGGTATGAATAGAAAACGGCTCGAAGGGTGAACTGCAACCCAATCACGTTGGCCCGCAATCGTGTTGCTAGCTCAGAAAGCCGGGGAGGAGCGGTCTTTCTGGAAGAAAGTACCTTTTAGTTTCTGTGAACGGCGAACGCGATGGACTTGGAATTTGCCGGGGGATTCCATCTGTTAGATTCAGCCCTCCATCTCATTGCATGACCCCAGGGCTAAATTTCAACAGAATCATTGCTGTAAATTTTGAGGATTGAGGATTCAGAAAACACCCTGGGGGTGGGTGGGGGAAGTAACAGATACAATCTTCTCTTTGCTCTGATATCCACACGCCCCCACAGCCAAACAGAAACACAGGAGACAAAACAAACGGGCGAGCCCGGGTCTGCGGTGTGAGAGAAACATGGTTGTGTGTTTACGGCGTGACGGAGGCATCTTCCACAGCGCGGCTGATGTGGCCATGGGAATGCTGATGCCGACCTTAGAGGATTCGTGGAATGCAAGCGCTGTGTTGCATCTGCATAGCTTGGAAATTCTGTCTGAAAAACAACGTGTTCTGAGAGATGAGACCAGGGATCAGAGGTGCAGCTACATTTCAGGTAGGCCAGGGTTCCTTGGCCTACAGCTGCACTAGTTCCTCAAAACTTTGCCAGATGCTGACAGGGTGCCAGTTATCATCAGTGAGAGATGCTGCACGCCTCTCCTCTGACTTGCTCTCCTGTTAAAGTACTGTGTGTGGCCTGTACAGTGTAAAATAGACCCTGGCTCTCCTGTTAAAGTACCGTGTGTGGCCTGTACAGTGTAAAATAGACCCTGGCTCTCCTGTAGTACTGTGTGGACTGTAGGGTGTAAAACAGTCACTGTCTCTCCTGTAGTACTGTGTGGCCTGTAGGGTGTAAAACAGTCACTGTCTCTCCTGTAGTACTGTGTGGTCTGTAGGGTGTAAAACAGTCACTGGCTCTCCTGTAGTACTGTGTGGCCTGTAGGGTGTAAAACAGTCACAATAGTGACGATGTGGTGTCTCTAGACTCTAGAGTCTAGAGGCACAATGGGTAATTTGGGGAGAACAAAAGTAGGAATGTTTTGTTTTTTAAAAAGACAGATGCAGCTAAATATTGACAAGGTGCATCATGCAGTACAGTAAATGTACACAGTATTGAAATGTCTCACTTAATGGACATTATGTACAGACTTTTAAAAACACCCACAAAAAATGTACAGTAAATCTGGTTCATTAAATACAGCAGAAAGGCCTGGCCTAGGTGGTTCCACACAACAGCATACAGACTGAGTATTCCATTCACATATTATTTTTCATAATTTCTGAGGTGGCTCACACCCTTTGGAAACGTCGGTCGAATAGTCATTCATCGCTCCAAATAACTCACGTTCATCAAATGGTGGGGAGGTCTAGTGTTGAGGAACATTATAAAATCAAAAACATGAAAGATAATCCCTGGTTTGGTTAGACTCTGTGTTCTGACATCTCTTGGAACTACATTTAATAGAAACATCACACAATGATTTAAGACCACGCGAACCTCTCAGATTTCAATATAACAGAAGTGTTCTGTGAGAGCAAGCCACATTCCGGGAGATTGTATATGATTTGTGGGAGTGTGAGAGCAGAGGCCTAAATTCGGGGGGCACCCGGATCTTCTGGGAGACTTGGACTGTCTGTGATTTGAGCACAGGTGCGAATCGGTCAGTGTTTTTTGAACAGAGTGAGCATTGAATCTCTCCTTCAAGGACACCAATGGGGGGGGCCTTTCCGATGAGAAGTCGTTCCGGATCGGATTGAGTTGGGAGTTCGATTTCGATTCTGTCCTGATAGTAATTTGAAAACCCAGAGGTGACCAATGGGAAAATAATATACGCCATTTAGCAGACGCTTTTTATCCAAAGCGACTCACAGTAGTGAATGCATACATTTTCAGTATATGTGGCCCCAGTGGGGATTGAACCCACAACCTAAGCGTTGCCAACGCTGTACTCTACCAACTGAGCCACAGAGAACCACCAGGAAAAACCACCAGGAAAAAATGAATAAACTCACCCCAGCAAACAACACAAACTACAGAAATAAGACCTGGAAGACAAAACAGAAAATTAAATATATGCAAACTATGAACTGCAGGAGCTCTGTGGGGCCTCATAAGAAGTTGACCGACGTGCATCGAGTGCAACGTTTGACTAAAACGCATCCGCACACACGCAACATGCACTGTAGGCTGTCCGGTGATGACGTTTGTGACTGGCTCTCATGCCAGAGGGAATGTGCGTCAGTGTGTGTGTGTGTGACGCTGGATGTGCGCTTATCCTTCGTGCCTGTGAGAGTCGCACTGATCCCCCTGCGGCTCCTCCCTGGCGGGTGATGACAAGCTCTTAATCAGGGGCACAGGGCGCCGCCGTGTTTTGCCAGCGGTTTGATATCTACGGGCGGCATTAGGCGACATCGGTCACAGTCACGGAGCACGAATTAAGTAGCTCTAAAGCGAGATCCCAAATTCACGGTAACGGCGGGCAGCGGTGCAGCGGTTCAGGAACCGGGCCCGTAATTCACGGAGGTTGCAGGCTCAAATCCCGGGTGCGTGCGCTTGCAGTTGTATGCTTGACCCCTTGGCACTTTGTCAAATGTAGCAGCTGTATGAATTGATACCATGTAAAACAGTTTTAAGAGACTGTTTTACATGGTAACGGTCCAAGTTGTTCTGGGTAAAGGCATCGGCTGAGCAAATTAATGACAGTGTAATAAAAGAGATGCTGCTGTATTGCTGTATAGTTACACAAAGTCAACACTTTGATGATCTTTTGAATTGATGGCCCATTACGTCGAATTAAATTAATTTAAAAATAATAATGTATGTGTGTGTGTGTGTATATATATATATATATATATATACACAGTACAAATACACATTTACAATACTACCTGCCACAACCCAATTTAGCAGTTTTCTTTGTCCATCATGAACATGGTTTCCTCCTGCTGCTGGTTTATGTAACATCCGTTTCAGACTCTTCAAAGCTCGCTGTGGGCTCTGGGTGCTGCCCCGCAGCTCAGATGCAGCCGCGCTAAAACTAATGAGAACAAGACACTGACCGCCCTCAAAGGCTGCCGCTTTGAGTCTGCTGGGTTGTGTGCGGTGTGTGTGTGCGCGCGTCTGTGTCTGTGTGTGTATGTGTGTGTGTGTGAGCCCCTCAAGGATTGCATTGCTATGCGTGACCCCCTCAACCCGCTCCCCCATACACAGGGGAGGAGCCTGTAGTCTGATACATCTGTTTAAGTTGCTCCAGGCTCCTCCCCTGTGGAACACGAATAGAACAGACTTCAAAGCGCTCGGTGTAATGCGGTTGTCTTATTTGCCTGCTAGCAGGGTCGGGAATGTGACTTCCCTGACTCGAGAGTCTGAGCGGCTCTATCCCCTTCCTGTTCCTTCCGTGCACAAGGTGCACCTAACCACAGACGTCTCGTGTTTGTCCAGCTGAGAGACACGGACGTGGGGCCTGCAGGTCCGACTGAGATAAGGGTTGACTTGTTGACTTGTAGCCCACACAAATCACGCTGGCCTCTTATTGTTAGCGCAGTGCCTTGGAGAGCACACCTGGGCTGTGGAACAACAGAGAACTGGTTTCAGTAAAGGTCATTGCATCGAAACGGAAGGGAGTTTGTTTGCATTGCAAAGGGGTACAGGAAGAAGATATTGGGACACACACACACACACACACACACACACACACACACACACACACACACACACACACACACACACACACACACACACACACACACACACACACACACACACACACACACACACACACACACACACACACACACACAGTGGAAGACAAGGAAAATCACACAAACCTCTCATCCATTACCAGCCCACTCCATTGCTCTAAACCATTCTGAACAACAAGCCTTGCTAACAGTGGGTATAATCTATTTTTATCCAGAGCGACTTACACAGCATACATTTCTTTACATACAATCCAATTATACAGCTGGATATTTTACTGAAGCAATTCAGGTTATGCACGTTGCTCAAGGGTACAACAGCAGTGCCCCACCTGGGAATTGAACCTGAAACCTCTGAGTTACAAGCCCAGCTCCCTAACCATTACACTCCACTGCCAGCCATCTCTGCCCTCATCACCTGGCCTGAGATCATTTTCAGGTTTTGCCATGTAACGGCATGCGGTAAGGACTGGGTTCAGGTAAGCTGATTCTGGATCAGTTTTTGGGGCACGGCCTAGCCGCATGCATCAGTTAACCTACCCGTTTCCTTCCCCACGTCACAGAGGACAGCCAGGCAGTCAGGCTCCGCCCACCCGGCACGAGCTGGCCAATCACGCTTCTCCTCCGGTGCTGTGGAGGTTCATCCCCTCGGTCCCCGGATACAGGGAGATCACCTCGGCTCACCTGTCCTCGATCGTGGACGAGCCGGGCTCCTGGCCGCTCCGGAGCCGGGACGCTGCCCGCGGCTCGGAAATAATGAGGCGATTGTTTGCCAACCGGAAAACCCCCCGAGATGGGAGAGCGCGGGGGAACAAAGCACAATCTGAGGATGATTCAGTGCTTTTTCTCAGCTAATGAAGCCATTTTCCCCCCTCAGCCGGGCCCAGCCCGACGCCTGTATCTATGGTGCCAAATAAAAATGTCAAAAATGCTGCCCTCCCCTCCCTCCTCTCCCTCTCCACCCTGTGTTTGGTGGCCTTGCCTCGTGGGCTGAGGGTGAGAGACTCTGAGAGACACCAGCAAGAGAGAGAGAGGGGGGTCACGCTGTCACGACACACGTCACAAGGCAGACAGGTGCAGGCAGGAACGCGATGCATTCCTTAACCCTTCTAGGAGCGCTGTCGCGCTGTGATGTTTATTCCAGAACACGTCGTAAAGTTCCAGTTGATTCTAATTGGTGACAACATAAAGGGCTGCTGATGGTGTCCTCAAAGAGCTGTACAATTCCACAACAACACTGCGGATTAGAATTACAGCTCATCTCTCCCAGGGTCAACATGCTGGAGCAGTGCTGTCGCAACCAGACAATGGTGAAACACACATTTGAAATACTTCTTCAGACTTCCTGAAAAGTCTCAAGGAAACATGACCCTGATTAAAATGTACAATCGCGAAAGAAGAATTACGATCTGAACACTGGTGAAAAGGGATGTCCAAGGGAGGTTTCCCATGCCACTGTTGCCCTAGGCTTGCTTTTGTGGGGTTTCTGACCAGGGTCTGCCGTAAAGCGTATTGTGACAGGAGTTTTGTGAAAAGCGCTACACAAATACATTTTGATTAGATTTGAGGTTTATTTTCAAATTGTCAGCAATCTGCAGGGATTTTACTGGTGTCTAATGGGTTGTTAAAGTATTTCGAATGAATCATTTGACGCAGGCCTGGTGGTAACACTTGGCTCACTTGGTCGCCTTTGCTTTGTGCCTGAAGGGAGAAACCTTCCCCAACAGACGGGTTCGATGAGGACAAAGTTTTGCAGATCCGGTTTGCTGCGGAACCAGTCACAAGGCAACGGCCTGGACGGAAACGCGGAATTTAGCGACCGAGCGTGACGTCCTGCCCGTCTGCCACTGGAAGATTCCATCGGGAAACATCCGCTGCCGTGCCCCTGTGTACTCCCTACCGGCGCTCCCTCGAGAAGGGCTCCTCTGAAACGTTAGCCTCTGCGTTGGCGTAATATGAAATGTTAATTGCGCTACGTTGTGTGTGCATGTGTGCACGTCCTGCCAGTTTATTTTCCTTCTCGTGCTGGAATGTCACCGCGAATGTTACAGAGCAGAGAGCCGCTCTCTTGGCAAAATGTGAAACCTCAATGCCCGTGTGTTAGAGACGCAGACGGTGTGGGAGGATGGAGGGTTTTTTTGGGGGGGGGGTTCAGGACCTCCTGGTCTATGTGTGGGTATGTGGGCGTGGGCATGATCAGGCCTACAGAAGGCCTGAGGAATGTCTTCAACAAACAGTGCTGGAGGAGGCTGGAGCCCCACCGCAATCTCTGTATTCTGTTAGCCATACACAAACACAAACACCCACGCACACTCATTCATACACACACACACACACACACTCATTCATACACACACACACACACACACACATATAGACGTGATTACTCAAAACACACATACACACAATCATTCACATACTCACATACATACTCACAGAAAACACGCTCTCTCTCTCACACAGACACACAAAACACACTCTCTCATGCACACACACACACAAATGCACACAAAACACAGTCTCTCACACACACACACACACACTCACACAGATTGAGTGTTCAGAGCCACAGTGTTATCGCACCTGCAGATGTGCAGCCTCTATGTAACAGAGCAGTGCTGGAGTTCCCAAGAATATGTTTGTCTCAAAGTGAACCTTTAAAAGCTCTCTCATGGCTCTCTTTGACTTAAAAGTTGAACCTTAAACAAGGCCTTGTGTTATCTGAGAACAGCACTGTAATCTAAGACTTATGTTCTGAATTAGTGTCCGAGGGAACAAAGACAGCAACACAAATGGCAGAACAGCACGCTACTTTGCGTCATCGTGGACAAGCTTCACAATCCCAGCATGCCCTGCGAAATTAACCAAAGCTGGGACTGCAAAAGAACAACAAACAAGCGGTACCACTTTTGCCTTGTTTCGTCCCATGAGACGAAAACCATAAACGTTGAATGTGGCCACCGTCAGCAAGGGTCATTTACATTGATTGTGTAATGTCTGGGTCCAACTGGAACTATTCATGCTAATATTTTTGTTTTGCGAAACAGCAGTGTGCAGGCCAAGGCTTGACCCGATGACAGGCCATTTGTCCACTGCTCCACACTGTCTCTCCACATGTGCTGTGCTGTGTGTGTGTGTGTGTGTGTGTGTGTGTGTGTGTGTGTGTGTGTGTGTGCGCATCATCAAAATCATGCATCTGAACTCACATGGAATACACTGACAGCAAAACCACAGGAAACACTAGACTGCGTGCAACTTCATTCTGTCCACTTTCTTATCCATTAATCAGAC